>JAVSBU010334095.1:0-11062 GCA_033118015.1 Loricariichthys derbyi | reverse complement strand
GAAATCGCTCCACTGTTTACATCAAACAATGAGGATGATGAATTTAATGGATTTATGGAGGAGAATGAACTGAAAAAAGTTAGTGTATTTTTTTAAACTTTATCTTACAACTGAACAGTGTTTAGAATTAATGTGAATGAGTTGATTAAAGTTCAACTTATTTGACTGTTTTGTTTCTCTGAATGCGCCTTATATGTGGAATTAGACCCATTCACTGATGCTGCGCCTTATAATCCGGTGCACCTTGTAGTCATGAAAATACAGTAATAGTTTTAAGCACTTTAAAAGTCCTGTATTTTTTCAGTATTATTCATCCATGTGACATCAATTCAGAGAATAAAAAGCATTTATAAAATATTCTATAATTTATTTGGCAGATTAAAGTTTAGGCTGTAAAACTACAGGAAAATAAAACCATTCATACTAATTAAAATCTTAATTTACACAAGGTTCTCAGTCTGACAAAAACTAAGCGTTTTTATAGATGTACACAGAGCCCTGCTGTTGATATCCCTTCTTAATAAAATTAAGGGATGGTCACGAGATCCTAACGTGTAGAAATGACTTTATTAAGGTGTGGGGATGAGATGGTTAATAATAAAAAGATAATCTGGTTCCCACAGCTTACCATTTCGTTTCTGCACATTAGGATCTCCATGACCATAAAAAGTTGTGGCCAGTCCTTAATTTTGTTTAGAAGGGATGTCACCAGCAGGGATCCGTAGATATGTATATAAGAGTTATGGAAAAATGTGGGGAAAATATTTTGCTCTATAAACAAATCCTACAAAGAAGATTATCAGAATCACTCCTAAAAAAAAGACCAGCATATGATGTATTTTGGACAGGACACTGGACACTGATGGTCAACATGTCAATGTGAGTTTACAAACTAAACCAGCACCAGTCCAGCAATAACCAGTATAAATGATGTCTACATAATTCCATATATAATATTCCATACAGAAGTATTATTCAAAAGGGTTTAGACATAATATTTATAGGCTTTTAAAAATCTCCCAGTGCTTGTGAGGACTTTCCATTGACTTCCATTCAATGATCCTGATTACTATTGCAAATGTATGCTACTTTCCCTAATCCTAATCTCAGTAAATTAAAGACAATTTTATTGCTCTTTTATTTCTTCAAATAAAAGTTGCCATTTTTGTAAAGAAAAACAAATAACAGGAAATACCACAGTCACAGTATAGCTAAGTATAGGTAGATGAACACACACACTCATGTGGCTATGCTACAATAATCGATTAATGCATCCCTGAAAACAGTGGGAAAACCAGCCGTCAGAAAAGATCAGTCAACTGTTTACCCTCCATAACTGTACCCTCCTCCTCCTCCTCCTCCTCCTCCTCCTCCTCACAAACACACTGACTCCCCCTTAGCCTCCAAAAATGCCCTCTTTATAGCTCACTTTTGTATAGGCCGAGGATTAAGTCGAGTGGTAAAACAGCGATTTAATAATCTTAGCATGGCTGTGTGCACTGCTTAAACCATCGGCCCCAGCGGCCTGTAGGAGATCCTGATGGGAAACTTTCAGATTAAAAAAAAAACAGCACTGGGGGAGGGTGCAGAATCTTTTGAGAAAAACAACAGTACTTGACGTGCCACTATGGGGTTTTTAATTCTGCTGAAAAACAAATTGCAATTCTCAGAAAGAAGAGCCAAGTGTGAGAAAGAAGCCAAACAGAAGACCAGGTGCAGCGAGTGTGTGTGACAGTAAGCAAGCTTCCGCTCGCCAGATTGTACTTTTGATTTTTGTTGTGTATGAAGTTGCTGCCAGCTTTCATCACTCCAGCATTTCTTCTAAATCGATGAAGGTGCAATGTGATCTTGAAGTAATAATTTTGGATTTTTCTTCCAATGAGTCTTTATTTTTACCAGTTTACCAGAGTTTTTGGTGCCAAAATGTTTTAACTATGTTTTAACTAGCAATAGGCCAATAACAAATGTACAATTTCCAATTCTAAAGGTTTCAGCTCTAGCAGAAACAGCTCCATTTCCAGTACAAAAGACTTAATTCTTAACACCAATTCTTTAATTAAAGGTTCCACTTCCAGAGGCGATATCCTCCTGAAACCCGGCCCATTCATTTATATCCTTTATAATGGCCATTTGAACAGAAATTGTAAGACACTTTTTTCCCTTGGTTCTCAGGAGGATAAACAAAGGTTCCAAGGCTAGAAACAAGGTTCAGTGTAACAGTGGTTCTTCTTTCAGGACCAATATTTAACTGTTTCTAGTTCTTGTAATAAATATCAGATTGGAAAAGAAAATTGTTCAGAATAACTAAAACACATGTTGGTCTGTTCAGAATATTCAAACAGAAATATGTAAAAGCAGCCAGGTTTGGGTATCATATGCAGACATGACTGGCTGAAGGACCAGGCCGGGTGGCTAAAATGTGGGAAATAATTTTATCTGACAGTGGAACACATTTTGGAAGAACTTTAGGCTTATTCACTGGAGCTTAATCTCTATGGAGCTTAGAGAAGTAAACTCACACCCAATCAATGCATGAACATCTCACTAATAGACCTTTTGGCCTAATCACACATACCATAATGCATAATATTTGCCTATATAATACTGTTTCACTATAAACAGTTACATACAAGAGCAATATGTAAGGACATTTGAGTTTTGATTCTCACTTTGGATGTGAAGACAAGGGGCTGAGGTCAGCAGCATTCATATAAAAAGAAAGCAGAACCTGAAGTGTGATATGAATTAATTTAACCACTTTAGCAAAAGAATAATGAGTCTGATATGACACACACTCCTCCTTGAGGTTTTGTGTGGATTTGGGCTATTCAGTGCTTAAGTTAACATTTATTCAGCCAACCATCAGCCTTTTTGCTGCATCTGTCCTCCTCCAGTTTAATCTGCTCAAGAGAGACCTAATGGCCTTATTTTCTCAAGTGTCAAGTAATCGGAGTCTGTTCAGGTGGAAAATCAACAATCTTTAATGGAAAGAGACCTTACAATGAAAGCACTCTAATGAGTCTAATGAGTCTAATGAGTCTGCCATTAACAGATAATATTGCAGGTGTTTTGACTTTTTGACTTTGGCTCTAAACGAGACATATTCAATGTTCAAAGTGTATCTTTAATTTAGAAAGTGTACTGGAGGTAGCCCTGAGACTTTTAAAACTGATAATTGATTTAATTTGTGTTTTAAGTCCATACAATGAAAAGTATTTGTTTTTAAAGAAAAGCCAGATGTCTCCCAAAGATGGTTTGCATTTTCAGTTCATGTGAATGAAAAAAGATCTGCTGCCACAAATGCATTAAGATGTTGACAATTTACAGCTACTGCATACATTTTAAAAGTGTGGCAGACAGTGCCACCAAGTGGCTAATTCTTCTTTGTCTTTTTCTCTTTTATACATTTATTTTATGATATGACATTTGTTTAATGAGCTTTATACCTGACTTCACTGATATAGCAAGATATGTAGCTCGAATCTTTCATCAAACAGAATTTATGGATTATAAAGTCAAATGCAACAACAGAGAAAAATATTTGAAAGTAGAATTTAGTAGTCCTGGGATTTGACCTCTCAAACATCTGGTCACGTGCATGGGCGTCGTTAGCCCACTTTTACAGGGGCACGTGCTCCAGTGTGAATCTGCTGTGCCCCAGTTTAAAAAAGCCTCAGCTACATCATATTTTTCCAAATAATTCATTTACACTCTATTCTGAATTAACACTAGGACAGCCAGCAAACAGAAAATACAATCTTCCTCTTTCAAAAGAAAGCCACGACATTTATCAACCATAGTAACCATAGCAACACACATGCACGTGGCAGAGAATTCAAATTTCATGTGCTTAGATGGACGAACGCTGCAGTAACACGCGCCCTTTTGTGGCTAATTGCTTTATTAAAGCTAGGGGCCAATTTTTTACGCTTTCCTGAACACCTCATGGGGCGGGCTAGTGGCTAAGTCATCGTAGCACTTCCGTGTCCAAGACAAACCGCCGGTAGCAATGGTACAGTGTTGTGTTCCGTGTTGTAATAACAGAAATTATGTCAATAAAACGATATCCTACTACCGCTTTCCTCTGGACGAAACCTTAAGTTTCCTTAGAAGCGCTTTATTCACATAAATAATGAGGCGAGTCCATAATCCTTACCTTCGCCTCTATTCATTCCTAGTTTTCTAGGCCGTATATCAAATACCTCCGAACACCCTTTATAAGTGCACTACCTAGGGTATAAAATAATTCCTCTTCCAATGTAGTGCACTTCAACTTAAACAATGAGCCATTCAGAACCCAGCCGCTCAGATATAGCTCAAAGTTATATCTTTTCAAAAACATAATATATTCATAAGGATACAACAGCAATTTATATAATCAATAATTTTCTATTGTTTTGCTAATTTATATATTTTGCTACTACTGCGATTAACAAAAGGAATATTGGAAGACTTTTAAATAATATAATGTCAAATGTACAAATGTACTTTTTATGCTTAAGGGCGACAACTAAACATTTGACTAATAATTTGTTTTATGTTTCAAGCAAAAAAGACAGACTTTTGAGCCAGATGAGTCAAAGTCAGTCAGGACCTCACCTTCACCTCGTACACTTTACTCTTCATTGAAGCCTGTACTTTCCCTTTTAAACTTCCACCTGCCAGCACATTAACATTTACAACTCTATTTGAGTTGTAGGAGTTCAGACTCTTTTTTACCGACTTTGGGATATCAGCAAAATACAATGTCACCGTAAAAAAGGTGACCGGCTCACTGGCTGGCGCCGTTGTGTTTAACGTTTAGAGCAGCGGGTTGGACACGGAAGTGGTGTCGTGACGTCACACTAGCCATCCCCATAAATCACTTTCCAAGAACTAGGGAAAACAACTTTAAATAAAGACTTGGACTAAACCAGGATTAAAATAGTACAAAATGAAATAAAATATGGAGCAGAAGGACTTCAAGTATAAACAAGAATACAAATCAGGTCTAAAAAAAGTATAACACTTAAGGGTGGGTTGTGGGGGAAAGGGTAAAAATTAGTGGTGGTTGGGCCGGAGTGGGGGCTGTGGTCCTGTGCCCCAGTAAAGTTTTAGGTCTACCAACACCCCTGGTCACGTGTAAAGTTCTGAAAATATGAAAGTAACATTGTAACTCACATCCCAAATGTAAGGAGATATAATCAGCTGAGATTAGCCTTTGTGTACTGGTGCTGTAAGTCTAATGTTGTTATAGAGTATATAAAGCATGTGTGTGTGTGTGTGTGTGTGTGTGTATACACTTATCCGGCTTAACATTCAAAAGACTGACAGGCGGCTTAACTAAATATTGCTGCAGACTAACTGCACCCCTTCATGGTACTGGTATTCCCTAATGGCACTGGCCTCCTCCACTGGATAATGCACCATGCCACACTGGAAAAAAGTTGTTCACATCATTAGAGCTAAACTGTTGAAACACAAACTGGTTTAACCATTAATACATTTCCAGATCAAGTTAGATGCTTTTTATTACTTGGGGAATAATTTCTAAAAAAAAAAAAAAAGCACTAAACATGAACACAATCCTAACAATACCAGTTATACCAGTTATTAAGTTATTAGTTGCCTCCCAGCTTCCCACTATGACACTCCACATCTTCCTCTTTAATTAAATACGCTCAGTCGGACCACTCGTTCTCGTCAAGCTCAGACTCATCTTCTGAGTCACTGTACTCAACCGCGATGCGTCTGGACAGGATGGAAGCCACATCGTTTCCCGAACGCTCTCTCTTCGCACGCTGTTCCTGCTGCTCCTGCACCTTCTTCAGCTGGATACCTGAACACACAACAAGTCAAACATTCATTCATTAATTTTATTACCCGTTTAATCCTGGTCAGGGTCACGGAAAAGCCGAAGCCTAGTCACAGGCATTAACATCTGCTGTGTGATCCATTTTCCACACACTGAATGAGACGTTCACTGTACTGTACCACCTCTTCCTGTTGTTCATTTAAAGCCTGATCATCACAGTGCAACATCATCTTAAACACACAAGGTGACTCATTTTTCAGCATGCACTTGTGTAGAGTTTGAATGACAATAAACTTCATACCATACCATTTTTGTCTGGGGAATATAATATAAATAATGATTAATTTGATTTCTGACTTACCCATGCGTATGGCAGACAGGAGGTCACTGCGCCCCTCTGTGACTGGCTGAGAGTCCTGGCCCCAGGCTCCTGTTTCAATTAGATGAGCTGGAACAGGGGAAATTGGAGGTGGTGGAGGCCCTGGAGGAGGAGGGGTTAGAAGTGCTCCAGGAGAGGTGACAGGTGGAAGCGGATGAGATAAAGTAGAGCTGGTCGACCCATGTTGAGACTGTGGCAGGGCTGGAACAGTTAAGGGTGAGGCAAACGCGGTCTGTGATGAAGGGATCATTGGGGTCGGAGACAGAGGAGCAGGGGGGAGTCCTGAACTAGCATAATAATCCACCATACTGTGAGAAAGCAAGAGAGAGACTGAGTTACTCATTTTATTACTGAATTACTGTTGTGAAATTGCAAGAAACAGATTATAACTAATCATTTAGAGAAACATCTGTAAAGGGCTTTTGAAATGGCCTTTAATTCTGTCACATTATGACAAGACAAAAACCACACATTGTTGTGTGAGTGTGTGTTTGTAAAACCCATAGTCAGTGGGAGGGAGTGTTGGGAGTGTGTTGTCCCCATTAACTCCACCCTCAGTAAGCAGTTGCAATGGAGGCGGTGGAGGAGGAGGAGGGTTTAATCCATCAGCTATGCCCACTGGTCCACCAATACTTTGGTACTCATGCTCCACCCCTTCACTGGAACTGGATGCGTCATGGCAGGGTAAGAAGTGGGCGTGGCTGGGAATGTCTGGACAGCAAGGTCTTGTACAGAGCACAGGATGGTTCAAAATCTCAAAACTTCACTGGGGCTTCCACAGGTCTCATTCTAATTAAGCTCAATGGTATTGTAGATGATCAAAGTGTGTGAGTCTCACCTGTGCTCGGGGAGCAGTGCATCCTCAGGCAGCGCTCTCTGCTGGATAGAGTGTGGATTGCGGTGATCTGAACGCAGCTCCTTATCAAGAGCCATCGTGTTCCACTCCTGCCGACGGTTCCTTGCTTTACGGACATTTTTGACCTCGCGCTGTAACGTCCCATCCTCAAAGTGCTTCTGTTCCTAAAGGAAACAGGAGATAATAGACACGGAGTCAGTAATGCAGTTAGCAAAGAGTGACACAAAGTGAGTAAAGCATCTCACCCTCTGCCTTCTCTTCTCCTTCCTTTTGTCTTCTGTGTCCTGGAGCATCTTTTCCTTCCAGAGGTCGAAAAAATAGGAGGGATCTGTGTAGAACTTCATTCCATCTATGTGGTCGTCTCTGAGAGAGGTAGATTTTATCATCATAAATGCAGCACTGCAAAAGCATAGCTTTATATGTACTATGAAAATACAGGTAAGCGCCATTTACTGACTGCATTATGCTCTGAGAAACCGGTTGTTGATTGAAATGGATGTTGACCAGACATTACTATAGTCACATAGTCTTTTTAGGCTACTGTAATGTAAATATATAGGGAATTTTGACAAGAAACCTGGGTGCAAACGATACCTATGTGCATCTGACAAACTGCTGAAAGCATGAGTGGAACAATACCATCTACACAGCAGTCGAAAAATAAGCTGTAAGTAATAAGTAAGGTTACAGCAGTCAAATGACCAGTGTACGGTACTTATAGGTTTATGTAGGTGATGTAGCCGCACAGCACTTGTAGGTATAAGCAGAGTCTCTTCTTGGAAAAAAAACTGCACAGCACAGATCATAACAGTTCCACTTACACACATAATTAAAGCGAAGTAAATGATTATTTATGAAAACGTATAAAATATTAGCAAGATTAATGACAGTAGAAATATGCATGCTAAACCATATTTTGACCAATTGTTTACAGTCAGAGAGGCAGATTTTTATTTCCTATAATATTTTTTATTCTCAAGACTTCAGTTGTTAAAGCAAACGGATGTCTGGTGCTCATTAAATGTCGATTAGCTGTAACTGGACACTGATGACATGTAACGGATACATTTTTTGACTGTTTTACAGAGGAATACAACAATATTAACACTCTAATATGCACCTGTAATTGGAGAGCACATTTAGTGGCGGCGGTTTCTCCGTACTGTTATACATCTCAGCCACAGGTTGTGGTAGGCTTATACGGGACACGACCTGCTGGTCCTCTACAGCGGAGCTCCTGAAGGCTTTTCTCATGTTAATATCCTGCAGGGAAACTGCAGAAAGGAGTCTGGTTGAGTTTAAAACAGTTCTCATTTGTGCATAAGAATGCACTTAAATATCAGTGTAAAGGCTTGGTGCTTGTCTGAGGGGTTAACCTTTATTACAAAAGGAATTGCTGTTATTTTCTGAATGATTCCTAGTGACACTATTGCACCTGATACACTTGTTCTAGCACCCACACTATAATATCACAACCTGACCTACTACCAAAACATGTGATCATTGCTGGTCCATGGCATAGGAAGGTTGGTACATGGTGCAAAACAACAAATGGGCCATAGTGAGTAACTGTGAAGCTACCAAATGTACATTACATTACACTATAGTATAGCTATGAGTTGTATATAATAAAACAGAAAATTAGTGCACCTTTGAAGAAGATGGAGCTAAGAATCTGCTAACTGCATATTACTTATATTGTTCCAGTCCATGTTTACTTTCTGTATGTTTCTCACCTTCTTCCACGCTGGAGTCGAGTTGTGTGACTTTAATAGCCAAGCGGTCAATGCGATCCTGTAGGGAGTTTGTGCGCACATAGAAAGTGTTTGCTTCATTAAAAAGCTCACCAAACACATCCTCCGCTTGCTTGCCTGAAAACAATAGAAAGATTGGTAATTATTCCTTAAACCACGGGCCACATTCGACCACTTTTACTGGTGCACGTGCCCCAGTGTGACTCTGCTGTGTCCAGTATAAAGAAATTTCAGCTACCTCATATTTTTCCAAAGCATTCATTTACTCTCTATTCTGAATTTAAACAAGGACAGCCAACAAACAGAAAATACAATCTTCCTCTCTCAACAGAAAGCCACGACCTTCATCAACCACAGCAACCATAGCAACACACGCCTCATGATAAAAGTCCAGTAACACGCCCTCTTGTGGCTTATTGCTTTATTAAACCTAGGGGCCAATTTTTAGGCCTACCTGAACACCTCATAAATCACTTTTAAAGAACCAGAGAAACAACCTTAAATAAAGATTTGGACTAAACCAGGATTAAAATAGTACAAAATGAAATAAAATATGGACCAGGAGGACTTTGAGTATAAACCAGGATAAAAATCAGGTCTAAAAAGTATAACAATTAATGGTGGGTTGTGGGGAAAGGGTAAAAATTGGTGGTGGTTGGGCCGGGGTGGGGTATGGGGGTCCTGTGCTTCAGTAAAGCTTTAGGTCTAGCAACGCACCTGCCTTAAACTATGAATTAATTCAGCTATAATAAACACCTCGAGTGTTTATTGTGATTATACCACAGTTCCATTATCACCGATTACTGTTACATTTAAGATAAAAGCTAAAACTAAACTAAAACAACATCATCAGATTATGGGCTTCAGTAGAGGAATATAAATCCTAATAATTGTTTATTATACAGGCAATAAACACAAATAAGGTTAAATAATATACGTCACAGTTTATTAAAAAGAAACTTTATTACCATTCAACAAATAAAATGGTTCTGATTATAATTCAGGTTGTTATTAAGACACTTTTCTACCAGCAGAAGAAAATCTGAGTGAAATAGTAGGATAATTTCTGTTACTTGACTAGTGATAATAAATTTGGAAGATGAAGCTATGAATGCCAATATATTAAGCAGCTTTGCTGGGTTAAGAGCTGGACTTAGCAGATCCATGCGGAATGAAAAAAATAAGCAATAATGGAAGTGAAAGATCCAATTAAGCTGATTACATCAAGTCCAGGATGTTTGATTCAGTGTACTGACTTCAGTTCTCTGCTTGGAGTGCATACAAATGTCAAGCTGGTCTCGTCTAATTTATTTCTATAGTGCTTTTTTACAATGGAGAATTGTCAAAGCAGCTTTACAATTATAAATTATCTTCTAATATCCATGGCCATTCCCAAATTGAGCCAACATAGGGCGACAGTGGCGAGGAAAAACTCCCTAAATGTTATTAGGAAGAAACCTTGGGAGGACCAAACAGGGACCCTCCTGGGTAAGAATTAACTAAGGGATATAATTAATAGGTTCACACAAATCATTTAAATACACAAACTAAATGAATATAATCAGACACTTTGTAAGGGTTACTGTAGTGTGCAAAAGTCTTAGGCCACCATTACATTTGTTTTCGCAAAAGGTATAACGAGCATATATAATTATTTCTCCGCTTCCGCTTCTGCAGGTAAATGTCAGTGTTTAATATGTCCCAGACAAAAAATGTCTACTCTTCCAAAAATAACGTTCCTGATTAAGCTTCTTCAGACTGGGTCGACTTTTCATCCCAATCAAGCTGTCAGATGTTGCTTCTTGCTCAAGTGTAAGGGGAGGTCACACTAAATACTTGCCACTGTAGCCAACAAAGGCTGTTTTTTCTGATTATTTTTCCATTTTAAATAATGAATAGAAATGTCCAGTATTTTCTGGTTGTATTCTAATAAAGAGACTGAGACTTAATTTTACAGGGTCATTATTCAATGTTAAAACTACAAATCAGTTGGTAGCCTAAGACTTTTGCACAGTACTCCACATTTCCTCTTTTTTGTAACTCCTTTTTAATCAATTAGGAATTATCCTCATTATTGTGTAGTGTTATAGCTTTATGAGTTATTTAGTTCTACTCTATAACCATCCTCTATGTCCAACTAAACTCTCTGTAAACTGTAATCCTCTGTCTCACAAAGCTACACACACACACATGCGCTCAGATTAGGTGAGGTAGGAGGTGTGTGTGTGTGTGTGTGTGTGTGTGTGTGTGTGTGTGTGTGTGTGTGTGTGTGTGTGTGT
>JAVSBU010334079.1:0-11063 GCA_033118015.1 Loricariichthys derbyi | reverse complement strand
GGTCACCCTAACCTACAGGTTGACTTTCGGTTATCCAGTAAGCATTTAGTAAAGGCCAGTTGCCTTTCGGAAGGACAAGCAGGCTCTCGTCTTTCCAGGCCATCTATACGGTCATTATGTAATGTTATGGTTCCGGTAAAAAGTCCCAGAATTATTCAACATGTTGAAACTTTTTGTGCGACCGGGATTTTTTTCCAGGTTTAGGCCACGCCCACCACCGGTTAATTCATATGCATCCAGGTTTTGCAGGAACACTCCACAGTATACAATTCGGAAGTTTTGGTAAGCCAAATCTCGGTTAACTCGGCCGCAACCGTATGTGTATGAACGTAGCTTAAACAACCTTTCAAAGATTTACAAACATAAAAAAAATAAAAATGTGTGGTTTCAGGTGGAGTAGATTATGTGATGAGATCACAAGGAACGATGCAGCACCAGCAGGGATGTGAGTGCTTCGCCTTGCAATCCTGACCAGTTTAAAAGGACTTCTTGGTCTTCCAGACTTTGTTCTGGCATGAGTAGTCTTTACTTGCTTTTTGAAAATCAATGACCTATGTCTTATAAGAAAACCACTACTGTGTCTTGTGGAAAGGCACCTGGAAGTTCTGCACATGGCCCATTTCGATTCATGCCTTCCATTATGCTACATTAAAAAAATACATTTTTGTTACTCTCAGGTGACTCAAGCCCACCACCCTGATGACCTGGGTGTGAATCACAGCGGTGCTTTCTGGTTGGGCGGTCATCATGTAGGCACGACAGGCCATCTCTGGGGGTGGGGTGTTTTTTTTTCCCTAGCTCTGCAACAGCCTACCCAGTTGAGGGCTCTGCATAAGGCTCCAAATTACTGTGTACTGCTGTGAATGTTGCCCCAGAGTTTCAGCAAGCAATGGTGTCACATGGTATCCTATGGATTCTGAAGAGCGTGAGCCAGCAACACCAGATCAAATCCTGTGCTGCTGCTTGATCCAATGATTGTGCTGAAAGAATGATTGTGTAGGGCTAGAGATCAAACTGTTCCAGCATGTGAGCTGATAAAGGTGCTACTGATAACAGCTCTCCCTTGTCAAGTCTCCCTTGATTGAGACTGTGGAGGCACCATCAGCACAGGTTCTGCAGAGTGTCAAATGCCATTTAAGATGGATAACCTGCAGTCTTGACACTCAAGAGAGCCAAATTCCTGTTAATCTGCAGTGCAACTAAGGGCATACTCAAATTAGGCAATCTGTACCGTGCCCAGGCATGTTTGACCCCCAAAGTCCAGTTCGACAAGTGTGATGGTGCCAAATCGTGCTATGCTGAACCGCTCTCAGGCCTGCGTGAAGAGGTGGGCTCAGGCTAAAGTATAACTAACCATATCCGAGGACAGAGAACAACTGCTTCCTCCAATTATGCATTGCACAAATCAATAAATCTACTATATAAGGCGATTGAGAGGGCTGTGTTGACTCCAAAGTACACACATGAAGTGAAATGGATCCATAGATGCACATCATGATGATGTAAGTGTGCACAGGGCTAGAAGATTAATAATACAACCATCTAATTTCAGCAGTGGTCATAAACACAGAATATTATACAACCCCTGGTGAAAATTAGACAATCACTATTCTTGGAGGATGTTCCTTCAATTGTTTCATGTTCTAGAATAAAACTAATCACAGACATCCACAAAAAATAATTTTTCAAAATTCCAACCTTCTAGCATTAAGAAATATAATTGTTGTGGTCAGTCACAGTCCTTTTCTAGATCAAGTAGAAGAAACAAATATTGAATTCTGAGGAAAAAAAATCTGGAATCACTCTGTAATTTACAGTTCTAAAATAAACACCTGCCGCAGATTAATTTTGTTAATTATTCTTCAGTTTAAAAATGGTGCTCACACCTTATAGAGCTGTTGCACAAAGTGGATTGACATGAATCATGGCTCCAACATAATGTCATTTGAAACAAAGGAGAGGATTATAAAACTCATAAAATCATCACGGAATGTATTAAAAGACGTTTGTTCTCAGTCAGCTGTGCCTAAAATTTGGACCAAACACAAACTAAATGGGAAGGTTGTAAAAGGGAAGCTTTCACAACTAATAGACCAAGGAAGACATCAAAGTGTGATGATGGAGCACTTAAAGAAATATACCTTAAAAACAGAAAAAGCACAACAAAACAAAGAAACAAGTGGGGTGGAAAGTGGACTAAATGTCTGTGACTGAACTGTAAGAAATCCCCTAAAATAAATGGGATTTACATACAGTAAAGCTAAACGAAAGACATCATTTACACCTAAACAGAAGAGAACAAGGTTACAGTGGGCTAAAGAAAATAAATTATGGACTGTGGGAAGGAAGTGATCTTCAGGGATGAATCACAAATTTGCATTGGGCAAGGTGATGATGCCGGAACTTTTATTTAAGGCCGGTCCAATTAAATTAAAGACAACTGCCAGAAGAAAACGTAAATGTTCACAGTCATTGATGATATGGGCCTGCATGTCAAGTAAAGGCATGGGGGAAATGACAGTCATTACACCTTCGATAAATGCCAAATTTTGGATACTTCTCTTATTCCATCAGTTGAAAGGATGTATGGTAATGATGACTTCCCATAGGGCAAAAAACAAACTTTCCTTCATGAAAGACATATAATGTCCTGAAAACAGCCTGGATCTCAATCCAGATGAAAATTCTGTGGTAGATATTAAACAAAATGGTCAATGACAAAGCTCCTACCTGCAACAGAAACAAGAGACAGTTGGCTCCAGATTGATGAAGATACTGTTTGTCATTAGTTAAGTCCAGACCTCAGAGAATTTAAGCTGGTATAAAAGCCAGATGTGATGCAACAAAACACTAATGGTCCACAGGTTTTCTCTAATTTATTTCCTCAGAAATAAGTGATTCCATAATTTTTACCTCTACTTGATCTAAAAAAAATTGTGACTGACGACAATTATATTTCTTTCCTTTATTATTTCTTAATAATAAATTTCTTTATGGCATGTCTGATTATTTTTTCAGACAAAATTAAACAATTGAAAGAATATGATTCCATCATTTTTTCCATTATTTATGTCAGATTAAAGCCATGAATTTCATGACCTCCAATAAATAAATAATTGTCAGGACAGTGACTCCAACAGCAATTTAGTTTTAGCTTACTTATTTTAGTTCTGTTTGTTTATTGCAGGTATTGACAGTGTTAGAGGTTCTTATGCCATGTGATAGAAATAAATCTGATAATTATTTGACCCTTAATCAGATTGGCTAACAAAAGACAAGACGTCACCTGTTTCCCTCCACTTTTCTGACATAAATGAAAGAAAACAAGAGCATGGTTGTCAAAAACAAATTTTTAACCATTTAAAGCAAAATTATCTTTCAGATGCACATAGTGTTTGTTTCCTGTGGTGTAACGTTCACCATGGTGTCCTTTCTTACCTCAATAATGTAAAGCACAATGTTCTTGTAGAAGCAGTACAGGATGCACTTCGCCACTCGGTTGTAGTTCCAGGCACCGTGGACCAGCAAGAGGTTCTTCAAATACTTAAACTGTAAACGGTGAGATCACACAGACAGAAAGAGACAGAGATGAATGTGTGACGGGGATGAGTATGGATAGCCTTTATATAATAATCTAGTGATCAAACCATATGCAGTTACAGCTAATCAAAAGACAAATTGAGTGAAACTGAGCTCCTGCTTTTGGAATAAGGGAAATCTTATCATGGAATCATGGAATTGTAAGGGAGGACAGCACTGGATATTCTCACAAACCTTGAGCAATACAGTGAGAATAGATTTTTGATGATGTGCTAAAAGGCAGAGAACGATTTCATAGCTTTGTTGGCTCAGTTAATATAGAACTTGTGCCTAGAACGGTGATGCACTAATGGCATTAATCATTGGATGATTAGAAGTGAAACTGGGCAAGGGTATGCATTACTCTTCTCTTGTTCAATACAATTTAAATTTCATGATGCAGAAAACTCGGGACGCATTAAGCAATGCGAGAACTGCATACCGCCAGCAGCAGCAACAAAGTAAGATATACAGGAAAGAAAAGAAATGACTTGAGGAACAGAGGCTGGCTAGTCTCTCCAACTCTAGAAAAGGGCTGTTGACAGACACATTGCAGCAGAGTATAAGTGTACGGCCCCAAGCCCAAATTCTGCCGATCTGTGCAGGGAGAGAGTTGAGGCTTGTAGAAAGAGTCAACTTTGCTCTCAGGAACTCATCCATACTCAGCTCCATGTATAAATCTAATACTCACCATTATAGAAGAAACAATATCTGAAAACACGCTTAACATAACCCACTTGGGGGTTCTTGGAACCGAAACACAGTCATATCCTCAATTTTAATTTAAAGTGTTGGGCAATAGGATAATGAACTATTGAAATGTCTCCACTAAAAGAACAAGCACTCTAACCACATTTTATTACGTGCACTGAAAAACTGGCATGGCATCCCAAGCTGTTTTCAATAACCAATGCTACTATTCACTAGTCCAGCTCATCTTCAAATAAATCAACAGCAGCCTAGAGTAGGTGGGAAAGTACAATGTTGGTTTGGCATCAAAGTCGCATGGCTGATAACAAAGAGGGGGTAGTGACTGAAAAAAAAGAAGTTTGTTGGAAACACAGTGAACCTGTTTAATCACATCAGAAAAGGTACACCAATAAGTCAAGCAAATAGCATGGATAGCTATAGCTAGATAGCAAGGGGACCACAAATGGCTGCAGCTGCTCAATGGCCAGAAAAAGCTTCGAATCAAACAAGCAAAGATGTTTTACCTGTCCAAGAATATGGCTATCAAGAGTTGAAAATTAGGGATTTAAACAACTTTTATGAATTGCTGTCACAAATATTTCTTCTAATAGTGCAGGTCCTCTCATGTACCGTATTTTCCGGACTAAAAATCCCTTAATTTGATCAAAAATCGACAGTTCACCTTATGTATGGATGGTGGGTGGTTGAAGAGAGCAACTGGACTTGTCCAAGTCCAGTTGCTCTCTTCAACCACCCACTGTTACTATGACCTGGACGACTGAGAATCTTCACAAATTTATGTATGGATGGTTGTGCTTACTGACCGATTTTATGTGGTACACATTGCTAAAAAATCTGTCAATGTTTTAGAATGTCTTTGGTAAGCAACGAAGCTGAAGCACTTGACGGATTTTAGGACCATTACGGTAACCATAGTCAGGGTGTTTATTATGAACACAAAATGGCGCCCGTTTAGAGACATGCTTATGAAGAGGATTTCAAACTCAAGGCTATAAGATACACAATAGAACATGGAAACAGAGCAGTTGCTAGAAATTTCAACATTCATTAATCAATGGTGTGGAAGTGGAGCGGTTTGCTGGAAGTTTTTACTCTACAGATTGAAATTAAGACCAAACAGAGTTTCAGAGTGAACAAAATGCAATGGCCACAGTTAGAAGAAGTTACTGAACAGAGTACAGCCGGCAGAAGTGTCTCTACAGTCTCTATTCAAACTTTTATGAAGGACTGAATCATCACTGAACAGTTAAATAACAGCAATGAGACTCGGATAATAATGAGAGAGATCCAGACATTTTGAAACATGCAGATCCAGATATGGACATGCATTTAGCTGAAATCGCTAAATTGTTTACTTCAGACACTGAGAATGATGGATATAATGGATTTATAAGCTCCGTCCTGCCTTGTATCAACTTTGTATTACCTGGTACCTGCTTTGGCTCAAACTGCTGTAATTCTTTACCATTAGAACGTGGTGGAACGTGGATGTTCAGCCAACAAATATGCAGCAACAGTGTGAAGCTATCATGTCAATATGGACCAAAATCTCTGAGGAATGTTTACAGCACCTTGTTGAATCAATGCTATGAAGAATTGAGGCAGTTCTGAAGGCAAAAGGGGGTCCGATCCGGTACTAGCAAGCTGTTCTTAAAAAATTGTCCAACTTTAATGGAAAACACAAAGGTCAATCCACTATTAAATATTTTATCTGACAGCCCAAACACCCAGATATTTGATATATTATTTGAAATTTTGATCCACTGCCTTACTGGAAACGTCCTACACTCATTAAAAAAGTGGACATGGATTAATCCTACGTGGCATTTAATGGTTGTTAAAACTTTTTTTCAACTCTTCCAGGAAATCATTGCATCAAGGACTGCCAAGAAACCAGTTACACCGAGACGAGGTGCACATATGAAAACTTTCATTCTTTATCACTCATGAATGCAACAAAGAACGCCTTTAGGGTAATCACAGCTGATTTCACAGACAGATAATCTAACAGGCATTTGATGCTCTGATAAACAGTAATGTGGCAGACGACCGAACTACGAGGATGAAATATGAAGAAAAGAATGGTGTTGACAGGTAGCTACCCTTGATAGATGAGATCCTATGCTTTTGTTACAAGCACAGTGGAGCTTGGGCAATATCAATCCTCTACTGTGTACTATGGCACCATGTGATTGATTTAGTTTACATAACATCAAAGTGATCCATTAAACAACACTGGAGCTCTGTAAACTGAGCTGCCCTGACCCCTTACCTCCTCCAAATATCTGCCCACCTGGTCACCTCTGACTGCAAATACTGACCTTTTAGCCCAAATCTGCAATCTGGTCTGGGGTAGCAAGGCTACAAGTTACAGCTTTTAGCTATAATATGAATCTGGCATTAACATCAGCATGGTCCTAGGAGCTTCATTGCATTGGTTTCCATGGCCGAGTAGCTGCATACAAGCCTTACATCATCAAGCACAATGATAATTGTAGCTGATAAAATGGAGAAGCATTGTTAAAAGGAGGTGGTGGTCACGTAAATATTTTATTATATCTCTTCATGGGACAACACTACAGAAATTAAACTTAAATATAGCTTAAAGTAGTCAGTGTACAGCTTGTATAGCAGTATAGACTCACTGTCTAAAGAAAATGTCAGTAAAGGGACCAGCACAGATCCACCGCTAACTCTCACCTGAGCGATGGAGTAGTCAGAAGAGTTGGCAGCTTGCAGTCCCTCATTTCCAGAGATGCCAACGCCCACGTGAGCACTTTGGATCATGCCTACATCATTAGCACCATCGCCAATAGCCAGAGTAATAACTTTCACCTGCTTCTTCACCATCTCCACCACCTCTGACTTCTGCAGAGGAGACACCCTGCACACAGACACAGAACAAAGGGACTGTTCAGATACATGCACAAATATTCAGTCTGTAAAATTAAATGTGACTTATTAAATGAAATTGCTAATGAAATGGGCGGAGTGTGACCATAAAAATAACTACAAATCTTAAAAATACCCTCACCTACTGTTAGAGGAACAATCAAGAAGCTTAAAACAAAAGAAGCTGTAATGAACCAGGAATAAACTCTTCCTCCAGAATCTGGGAGCTTGATTTCCAAATAACATGCAAAAATTACTTTCACCTGAAAAGAAGATTTTGGACCACTGAGTAACAGTCCAGTTCTTTTTCTCCACAGCCCAGGTAAGACTTCTGATGTTGGTTCTGGTTCAGGAGAGGCTTGATATGAGGAATGTGACATTTGTAGTTCATGTCTAGGATTCGTCTGTATGTAGTGGCTCATGATTTTATGTAATATTCTAATTTTCTGAAACATTGAATTTTGGGTTTTCATTATCTGTAAGCCAAAATCATCAAAATTTCAAGAAATAAAGGGTTTAAATGTTCCACTCTGAGTAATGAATCTATATAATACATGGGTTTCACTTTCTGAAATGAGGGAAAAAAATATTGAACTTCATGATATTCAATTTTTTTACATAGAGATGAAAACAAGTGTGGAAGCCAGACCTATTAAACACATGCTAAACCTTTTGTAATTTATACAAATTCACAATAATTATACAACATACAGGAATGTTCTGTCACGACCCTGTCTAGAGGAAAGCTCCAAAATTCATTGATAGATGGGATTATGAATAATGTGGAAGATGAAACAGACTCAATAAGGGAGACCCAGTTTATATAGTCACACATTAGAGTGAATACTAGAATACTAGAATACTTTTCCTGCAGAAAATGCAAGTGTGATTGTAATGATAGTGCAAAAATGCTCAAAAACATGGAAAAATGTGCAATTACACACAATTACGTGCAAAAACACACAAAAACCCATAAAATGCACAAAAACGAGTAAAATTTCGCAACGACAAGCAAAGACGCACAAAACACAAAAATGCGCATAAAAACGTGCTTAAAAACACATGAAAACATGCAAAAATGCATAAAATGTGCATAGAAATGCACAAAAACATGCAAAAACTCGTAAAAATGTGCAAAAACGCACAAAACTGCAAAAAAACACGCAAAAACGCACAAAATGTGCAAAACCGGACAAAAACATGAAAAAAAATGCATGAAAACGCGCGAATGCACACAATCACGTGCAAAAACCGCGTGAAAACACGCAAAAACACATAAAATGTGCAAAAACGAGCAACAATTCGCAACAACGTGCAAAGACGCGCAAAAACGCTCAATTACGCAAAATGTGCAAAAACGCACAAAAACACGCCAACACGGGCAAAATGTGCAAAACTGCACAAAAACACGCAAAACGGGCAAAATGTGCAAAACTGCACAAAAACACGCATAACAGGCAAAATGTGCAAAACTGCACAAAAACACGCAAAACAGGCAAAATGTGCAAAACTGCACAAAAACACGCAAAACACGCAAAATGTGCAAAACTGCACAAAAACACGGCAAAACGGGCAAAATGTGCAAAACCGCACAAAAACAGGGCAAAACGGGCAAAATGTGCAAAACTGCACAAAAAACACGCAAAACGGGCAAAATGTGCAAAACTGCACAAAAACACGCAAAACGGGCAAAATGTGCAAAACTGCACAAAAACACGCAAAACAGGCAAAATGTGCAAAACTGCACAAAAACACGGCAAAACAGGCAAAATGTGCAAAACTGCACAAAAACACGGCAAAACAGGCAAAATGTGCAAAACTGCACAAAAACATGGTAAAACAGGCAAAATGTGCAAAACCGCACAAAAACACGCAAAACAGGCAAAATGTGCAAAACTGCACAAAACACGCAAAACAGGCAAAATGTGCAAAACTGCACAAAACACGGCAAAACGGGCAAAATGTGCAAAACCGCACAAAAACACACAAAACAGGCAAAAGGTGCAAAACTCCACAAAAACACGGCAAAATGTGCAAAACCACACAAAATCGCGCAAAACGCATTTTATTCTAGATCAGTTGACTGGCCTTCGAGGTGACCGTGCTGATTGGCTGTTACGAATGACATTACCAATGTTAAGACCTCAGTCGTTAACGTGAATGGAGGTTTATCAGATGGTTGTTAAAAAGCTCCCACAATCCAAAGATATATATAATCTAAATTGGTCTTGCTAAAGTATCCCAGTGTACGAGTGACTGTGCCTGGGGTCATGTGACCTGCAACGGACTGCTGCCTATCTAGGGTTGGTTGCCTTGTGCCCTGTGTGGCTGGTTAGACCCTAGCCAAGCGCAGAGTTGAACTGGATTATGGACGGTATAGAAAGTGAGAGAGGAAGTGTATACTAAAATCTCATGAAGCTACACAGGGCACGACGCAGTACCTTTTTACAATTTAAATATCAATTTGAAAAGTTTAACCAAACTTTAGCGAGAGGGTCAGTAGTTTAAGCACTGACTGTGGTAATGTGCCCTTTGGGTAATGACTGCAATGGACATAAAAATGGACATCCGTTTAAAAACAGAAGTGATTTGAGTCGGGTCTACATGCTTAATCACAGAATTCAGTAGAGACCAGTGGCGACTATCATGGTATTCATTATAATAATTTAAGGACAGATCATAATGTATGACAACCTTCTACATGTATAAGCACTCAAATGAATTATTTGACCTAAAGGGGGTTTGGGTCATATCTCAGGTTCAGTAAGAGGTTGAACAGAAGCCCTGGATTACCAACATACCCTGACATTAAAAGCACTTTGGATCACTAGCTGAACATGTGCCTTTAGTTTCCCCTGGATGAGGTGCTGATGAAATAAGATGAGGGGCTGACCTCCAGTCTCATACAGGGGTCAACAGCCAGAACAATTGAAATTAGACATACAGTTCATATACCTCATTCTGCTGAGAATGTTGTGTCTCAGACCTGCACAAGTAACTGGTTTAATGTTACTTGTGGTGGACGCCTATGGAATTAAGTGCATCTTTCAGCAGACAGGCTGTGGTCCCTGGTGAACGTTCTCAAATGTTCTACATGAACTTTTATCTTACAATACAGTGCTACAGCCAAAAAGTTACAAAATCTCCTATACATCAGTATGACTATTCACATTGCAAATACATCCAACACTGTGTGCGCTCATCTCCTGTTCCTTTTAAAGCGGTGCAAGGTTTGCTATAAGTAAAGAGTCTTGTTTTACCCGTGCTTATCCAGGTCAGTAATCCTGGGGGGAATTCACCGAGTGTACGAACATCCTACTTCCCATTTCTATTTTCAATTATCTCAGCATAATATATTGGTACACTGGACATTCTGGTTCATGCTCCCATCTGCCTGTTATCGTTTGGCGTCCAAACAGGATCCCCCAGTGTGTACGTGCATGCTCTCTGTCTCTCAGCTGTTTCTACAATATAGAAATTAACCCAGTTGCAGGCGGTAAGGGCCTGCAAAGCCTTCTCTGCTGGCCTAAAAAATATCTGAATCACAAACTGATGTTCATTATATTTTGTCCATGAATACCTGATCAATTGCTTTCATAGCTTTTCCGATGGTTGTGCCATTTCCAGACATATACAGTGTTCCCTCGCTACTTCATGGTTCGTTAATTGCGGACTTGCTGTTTTGCGGATTTTCAAAAAATATTAATGTAAAATATTTATGGTGATATTTTTGTGGTACACCGTTTATACATTTAGGTAAAGGCGGAGTCTTTTATTTTGAAAGTTCGGCAGTGGCAAGTTCGGCATCTTTGTTTGATTCCTATCATTCTAGCTGTAGGACGTATATTCAATGGTAAGTACTCATCAAATTTTTAAAATTA
>JAVSBU010334069.1:0-11063 GCA_033118015.1 Loricariichthys derbyi | reverse complement strand
TAACTGCATTTCTAACATCCTTCTACCAATATACCCACTGTCCATCCTCTGGACATGTCCAAACCATCTCAGTCTGGTCTCTCTAACTTTATCTCCTAGTTATTTAATAGAAGAAATGCAATTATATTTAATAACAGTAGTTATACAGTTATACTTTCTGATTCGTGTTCTATTTTTAAAACACCTAGCATGAACAGTACAGCTAGAAATCTACCAGCTAGCCTTTAATAAACAGAAATTCATAATAAAATAGGCTGGAATCAGCTTCTACTGGACTAAACACGTTGAAAGTCCAAACTGATGAACATCACATCTTCTAAGACTTAATCTTAAATTGTTGTTTCCTAATTTCTCTTATGCAAATTCAGTTTTTGGGAAACAGGAATCTTCCACACATAGCTTTTTTTTTTTTTTACCTTACAGACCGATTTGTGTGCAGAACATCCACAGTGTGACAAAGGGGCATCCCTGGTCTGCTTATGCTACACAAGGTTCCTCCGAGTGTACAGTAGCGCAGGCAGACCGGGGGTTAGAAGCAGGTAGAAATGTGTCATGTTTACATTTGTTCCCTGCTAACGTCTACTGCATTTGACCGGGAGGGTGCACAAACTTTTGCATAAGATCCGGCTATCGCTGGACTACGACGTTTTCCGTGAGAGGAACCACACCTTCATGGGTTCCTTTTTGCCCTTCATGGTCACCGGGCCTCTATAGACCAGCTGGAACTGGGTGTCTGCGTTCTCTGCTGACTGCAGGCACCTAAAATAATAATAACATTAATACTAATATTAAAAAAAAAAGAACTATAAACACAGAAATAATAAAGACACTCTAAGAGGACACTCTGTAACTCAAAACCTTATTATTTATGACCTGTTTATATAACTCATAATAGACCCTAAAACATTGTAACACACGGCATATTTCTGCATTTTTAACGCTCCAGAACTAACGATGTTTTGGATCCCTGTCACTCAGGATTTATTAGCGCCCCCTTTGGCACCACTTTGGAGTCCGAATGTTTCTCCTTGGCAGCATTTATTTTATTTTCATCCTGAAAGGTTTGAACAGAGTGTCGTTTCTTAAGATCTTAACTTGGAATATGTTTTACAATAACAAATCATTGTATAATGTTACATGTTAAACATTTTGTGCTTTATTTTCATACCTGCTTAATCCAGTCTCACCAAAAATCAATTATACAGAGAAACAAACGATCATCAATTCCATTCTTTCATCAATAGGGGTCAGTATCTCTCTATAATTAATGCTGTATAGGTACGTACTAGTTCTCTATCATTCAGACGTGAATTAGACGCACATAAGTCAGATTTCTATTTCCTACTCCAATTCTTAACAACGCTAAATTGACCGGACATTGATCATAAATCCTCTCCGAATAAATCCTCACCTGTATGTATACTCTGATACGTTTATCTTCCCTTTCTCGCCTGTGGTCTCGGTACGACTCGTAAGGTTGACAGTGTTTCCAAACAGGCAGTAGCGGGGCATCCTCTGTCCTATTACGCCCGTCACCACCTCCCCCGTGTGGATGCCAATCGTGATCTGTGAGAAACAAGAAGCAACGCTGATGAAAAGGGATTTATTGATGGGCTGGAAGGACCAAAAATAGCTAAATAAATAAATATTAATCAATCAATCAATTAATTAATTAATTTATTTATTCATTCATTTATTTTCCCAAACAAACAACCAAAAAAGATTTGAATATTTATTAAATGCTATGGAAACTATGTGCACATTTTATTCTTTTTTTAAAAATCTGTTTCATACTGAAAAAATACCAAAACAGAAATTGTGGCATGTGAAAAAGTTTTAGCACCTTTCCTGACTTGGTCCTCGTTCATTAAAATTGCAGAAATGTGTTGTATTTCTAACATCTTTATAACCCTTGACTTTTCAGCATTAATAAACTATTTCAGGTGATTTTTTTATTTTAATTTATACTCATCTGTGGTCTTGTGATAAAGCAAGCCTCAAACTTTTTTGCTCAAAATAAAGAACAGAGTGGAAAATAAAATGTGGGCTGCTTGTTTTTACCGAGTAATAGCATGCTTACTTACTTTAAATATTACGCTGCATAAAATTGTTGGTTCTGCTGTTTTATATCCAGGGCTAAATTCATTTAATAGATGAGGTTAATGTTGTTGTTTTTTAAAACAATATATTTTATATGTTATATGGGAGGTGCAAATTGTCCTAATTTTTGATGTGTGATTTGATTTCTTACAGTTTTAAATAAAACAATACTTTTCTACATAAGGCAGTGAAGAGCAGCAGTATAATTGAGCAGTAACACACAGCTGAATTAATTCAGAAATCTGATTATTGATTCTTTTTGGCTTTATCTCACATAAATGTATAGATAAAACCCTTTCTCTGCTCATTCCTCCCACGTTTGTTTATAAACACGGAACAGAATCAGGATCTGATATCTGCCTACTGGCACAAAAGATAACCACAAACTGCCTGTATAAAACTCGAGACAAATATAGAAAGGGTTTATTTTAAAATCAATGAAAGAACGATTTCCAAAAAGCTTCCATTAAAAGACATGCTTTATCGATTTTACCAATAACGAATAACAATCGTTGATCATCCGGTCTTGCTTTTAACACAACTTATGTTACCTTAAAAATAAATTTTAAAAAAGGAAAGTGCAGAAATGTGTGTTATAAGTTCCTGCAGAAGTTAAATAACCCAACAGAAATCATCCAAATATCAGAAAATAACCTGATTTCCTACTAAGGATCAAAACTTTTTTGCTGATCCACATATGGCACTGTAGGCATTTCTAAATCCGGATTTTTTCTATGCTTTTTAATGTCCATGTGGCTATCTGCTGGACAAACAACATTATAGGATATGTTTGTTAATAAAAATGGACAATTAAAGAACCATTAAAAGAGAAAGTAGTTTTATTCTTCATTAGCCACACGCCTGGCTGAGGAAAGTAATTAAGAAGTTAACCATAGTTCAGCAGATGGAGACATAAATGTGCTTTTTAAAAACAAAATACAAAAAAAGCTGCGATTGTTATTGCTGATGAAGATTAAAAAACGACATCTTTTCTGCATTTCATCGCTCTTTCATCGCTTTCCCCCCCCAGCCTATTTTTTTATTTTACCCTAAAGATGGATATCAGTGTGGCATTTGGTGGTGGAGCACATTTGATGGTGGCATAAGTAAGTGGGCGTAGCTCCATTTGTCGAATCCAGAGAGGTGCAACATTTCATAAGAAGCTGAACGAAACTGGTGAGAGTGAAAAACGAGAGGCAGAAATGTGACAGATTGGATAATTTGGACAAACAAGTTCCCCGTTCCCTCTGCACAGCGTTCAGTTATTCGGCTTCCATCTGTACCACGACCTCTAAAGAGAGTTATGTAAGATCCAGACTGGCATCAACCAGAATTATCTGCGGTACGAGGGGCAGAAATATCCAAATCCACTACACCAAATAAAAAGATACAAATACAGGTCCAAATAAACACCAAAAACAAAGCTCAGCTACCATTAGGTTTCATTTTGACAGAGGAAAAGTATGAAGGTTCCTGCCTCTAAATTCAATCTATTTATCAATCGTTATTTTTTACCTAGAGAAACATAAACATGTCTTTTGTGTCTCTTTAACAATTCTTACCTGCACAGGTTCCTCATCCACCTTCACCTGCCCGGCCATCTCCATCATATCCAGAGCCAGGTGGCAGATGGACTTGGCGTGGTGGGTACAGGGTTCAGGAAGTCCACTCACGGTCATGTACTTATCACCTACAGTCTCGACCTGAAGAACAGACCTTATTCTATTTATGATTAACTTCACTTTCTTTTTCACACTAATTCAACAATGACTGTTAGTGAACTGAGTCACTTCAACTAAACAATTCATTCAGATTCGTCCAATGTGTAACAAATTTTAAAATATCAAAAACTTTTTACCAAACCAGGCTAAAAACAATCAATTCTCACACCTACTCCATCATTAAATCAACACAAACCTTCAGTTCAGATCTAAAGAATTTAAGGAGAATGATTCTCTGATTAATCTGATTCCCTACTTCAAACTCTGATTCACTGAAATGAATCTTGGTTGTAACCAAATAACTCTCTGATATAAACACTGACATATAAACAAAAAGGAGTGAATCAGAGTCATATCCATTTGATTCACTAATTCAAATACTGACTTCTAAACAAAAATGAGTAAATCATTTCAAATTATTTCAAATGATTCATTGATTCAAACATTGACCTATAAAAGAAAAAAGAGCAAATCAGTCATGACCATTTGAGTCATTACTTCAAAAATGGACTGGTAAATTACTTAATTGTTCATAAAAAATTTATATAATTTACATAAAGGCATAATTTAATCAACCACATTTGCTAAAATAATTGTTTGCCTACTTAATTTACATCTTTTGAAAGGCTGTTAAAAACAGATAAAAGAGAAAAAAACAAGAACAAAAATACTCTTTCATTTGAGGGTAATGGAAGGAAATAAGCTTCCCCTAGTGGTCATTGTTGGTATGACATTCATCTCCTTGTACTTTTGAGCCCACCTGGTTAAAAGTGGAAGTGGAAGAATATTTTTTAGTCTGGTAATGAAATAAAGAATAGCCTCTCATTTTTGCTCTGTACTTATTATAGACTTTAAACAGAAATAAATTAAACCATCCAAAAGGTAGAAGGTTGGACAAAAGCAACCAGGCTGCATAACCATCAACTCATACCAGATAAACGCCTCGCAGAAACACACTGTCTTTATTTTGATCAGTGGACCTTCAGGACCACCAGAACAAGGCTGGCCTAAAGTAAATATTCCTTTTTTTTGGAGAGAGAAAGCATCGCTTCAGCTTTGGGTTCTTTTGTTCAGCTTTAAGTGCATTCCAGTCTGAGAGGAGCAACATAAATCAGCTACATCTCCTCCTCGTAGCCGCTCTGCTTCATTCAGATTAAACTTCAGGAAAGCTTTAGCACTCACACCTTAAACCGTGATTCATTTCTACACTATTTAATAACAAAAGGGTTTAAAATGTTTATATTCTTTAAAGGTCCCATGGAGTGGTCTTATCGAGGTGTCAGTTACCGATCTGATTGGGATAATTAAGTGCCACAGCAATAAAATCTCGCTTGAAGTAGTCAATTTAATGATACTTAGTGAAATATAATAGACCACTCACCGGAGTCGTGCTGAGAAGCTGATGAGATTGGAAATCGTTCCGAGTATGACGTAGCGTTCATGATAGGTCAGATTTTCCATGCGAAATAGGTCACATTACGATTTTTACCGATTTGTGTTCCCTATATGAGATGAATCCTCTTTATCCGCGACCAACCCAGCGTCCTTATTTACCCAGGGTCGCTACAGTATATGAATCTTTTGTCTACTGAGTATGACGTCACGTCGCGTGTTCATCTTCGGCTGTATTCGGTAATTTCCATGACAGCTTGATTTTGAGCGCGATTTACCCACTTTTAACAGGTTAAACAAAATCAAATCGGCAAGACGTCCAGCAGCATTCAACACTATTTACTCGACTCTACCCATTCAGCTTAAGTAGATATGAGCAGTAAATGGTACCTTTAAAACACCCTTCCTTCCCATTAACACTGCTGCTAACACATGAGCATTTTATTTTACCTTGTAGACGTACGGGTTCTTGCGTGAGTCAGTGAGAATATCGAACTTGGTGTAGATGTCGTTGAGGAGGTTGACGATCTTGATGGCTCCCTCGGCCGAGGCGTGTTTGCTGCAGAAGGCATTGAATCCCACGATGCCGCTGAACAGGATCGTCACGTTGTCGTAGCGCTTGGCTGGAACCGGGCGCTTATGTCTCAGCTCGTTGGCTACGGATGGAGGCAGAACCGAGTAGAGCAGCCTGGACCAGAACCAAGAACACAAAATCAGCCCCCATAAATTAATCAGAAATATCTACATACTGTATAGCCAAAGGTTTGTGGACACACAAAGGTATGGGAATTAGCTTGGAGTTTGTTGACTCATGGTGTTACAATAGGATTCTGGATCATGACTGATGGACCCGGCCCACAGTTGGTATCCCAATTTATATCAAAGGTGTGATATAAGGATCTCCATTCCCATATTACAGAAGGAAGACAACAGAAAGTTGATGAAGTCACCTGTTAAACATAAACCAGGAACTAATGTCCAGTGGAACAGAGAAGAATCTGGAACTAATGTCGGTTATAACAGAAGATTCAGGAACTGATGCCCAGTATAACAGAAGAATAAGGAACTAATGCCCAGCGGAACAGAGAAGAATCAGGAACTAATGCCCAGCCCAAGAGAAGAATCAGGAACTAATGCCCAGTGGAACAGAGAAGAATCAGAAACTAATGCCGGGTATAAGAGAAGAACCAGGAACTAATGCCCAGTGGAACAGAGAGGAACCAGGAACTGATGCCCAGTATAACAGAAGAATCAGGAACTAATGCCCAATGTAACAGAAGAATCACGAACTAATGCCCAGTGGAACAGAGAAGAATCAGGAACTAATGCCGGGTATAAAAGAAGAATCAGGAACTAATGTCCAGTGTAACAGAGAAGAATCAGGAACTAATGCCCAGTGTAACAGAAGAATCAGGAACTAATGCCCAGTGTAACAGAGAAGAATCAGGAACTAATGCCCAGTGGAACTGAGAAGAATCAGGAACTAATGCTGGGTATAACAGAAGAATCAGGAACTGATGCCCAGTGGAACAGAGAAGAATCAGGAACTAATGCCCAGTGTAACAGAGAAGAATCAGGAACTAATGCCGGGTATAACAGAAGAATCAGGAACTAATGCCCAGTGGAACAGAGAAGAATCGGGAACTAATGCCCAGTGGAACAGAGAAGAATCAGGAACTAATGCCGTGTATAACAGAAGAATCAGGAACTAATGCCCAGTGTAACAGAGAAGAATCAGGAACTAATGCCCAGTGTAACAGAGAAGAATCAGGAACTAATGCCCAGTCGAACAGAAGAATCAGGAACTAATGCCCAGTGGAACAGAAGAATCAGGAACTAATGCCCAGTGTAACAGAGAAGAATCAGAAACTAATGCCCAGTGGAACAGAAGAATCAGGAACTAATGTCCAGTGGAACAGAGAAGAATCAGAAACTAATGCCCAATGTAACAGAAGAATCAGGAACTAATGTCCAGTGGAACAGAGAAGAATCAGGAACTAATGTCGAGTATAACAGAAGAATCAGGAACTAATGCCCAGTATAACAGAAGAATCAGGAACTAATGCCCAGTGGAACAGAGACGAATCAGGAACTAATGACCAGTATAACAGAAGAATCAGGAACTAATGCCCAGTGGAACAGATAAAAATCAGGATCTAATTCCCAGTGGAACAGAGAGGAACCAGGAACTAATGCCCAGTATAACAGAAGAATCAGGAACTAATGTCCAGTGGGACAGAGAAGAATCAGGAACTAATGCCCAGTGGAACAGAAGAATCAGGAACTAATGCCCAGTGGAACAGAGACGAATCAGGAACTAATGACCAGTATAACAGAAGAATCAGGAACTAATGCCCAGTGGAACAGAGAAAAATCAGGAACTGATGCCCAGTGGAACAGAGAGGAACCAGGAACTAATGCCCAGTATAACAGAAGAATCAGGAAATAATGCCCAGTGTACTAGAAGAATCAGGAACTAATGTCCAGTGGAACAGAGAAGAATCAGGAACTAATGCCCAGTGGAACAGAGAAAAATCAGGAACTAATAACCAGTGGTCCTACATACTTTGGGCTCTGGATAAGCTTCTGGGGCCAGACAGCTGTTCGTACCAATGCCAGTTTGAGCAGGGTCTCATAGAACTGAAGAAGGCACTAAAGCAACGTGTCTAACTTCCAACTAACACGACTATGGGAAATAAATCAGTCACCTCCTGCTTTTTCCTTATATAGCCGTGTTTATTTAAACAGCAGTTATATGGTGTTGCAAAGAGCTCTATATTCTTATAGCATTTCTTCTTCTGCCTCACATTTCTGCGATTAATTACGCGCAGAGCCATGTAACGTACAGCCACGGTTCAAATGGCATTACGTAGATAATCAGGCCGTGTGCTGGGCCCTGTAATATGGAATCGATCTGATTTATTGTCTTTAATAGATTTAAGTTAAAAAAATGTTAAAGTCTCCCATAGGAATGAGCACTGAGCTGATGTTTAGATTCAGATTCTAACTGTAAGTGATGCTCAGAACAGTTGTGCCCGGTCGTCCCCCGCCCCGTGTCTCCATCATACATATATAATAGCTCACTATCACACCCTCACATAACCTAAAGTATTGGGACACAAACACACACTCTCCCAGTTTAAGCCCTGCTCATGTTCCTGTTCAGCACCATTATTCAAGTTCCACTGTTACATAAAAAGGATAAGTTCCAAAAAAAACAAAAAAAAAACCCCAACAGAATTCCTCTGGACCCATCACATTTTAGCGTTTAGTCTGGGTGAATGTTCTGCTGCTTTTTTTTTTTTTTTAAAAATAAGAAGAAAATGGGGGCCTGGTTGCCACAGCAACAGCCTCAGGTCAGTCCGTTACGGTGCCGAAATGCATTACATAAGGAATTTGTATTTCTGAGCACACAGCAGCAGGATGGAGGCTCTGCGTCGTGAATACAAATCGCGTCCTCTGAGCGACGACCCCGCCGAGCCCAGCGCCGCCTTACACGTCTATCCTGCGTTTTTTATAGCAGCACCTAGCTGTGACTGAAACAGACGTGACAGGACAAGATAAAAATCACACATATAGAGAGGACCCAACAGAAATGTATCTTTCGATGAATTGCTGGTTAATGAAGCTCGTTTAAACGGCAGCTACTTTAGAGACAGGATCTGGTTTAGTCCCTGCAGCGGCGGTGAGTAGGCAGATGGCATTACGACATTCAGCACCAAGGAGACCTGGCACAGCAGCTGCCAATGCACCACACACTGCTCACTAGGGGGCGCATTCAGGCTTCCTTGATTGATGGAGGACAAAATGACGGAAACAGAGCCTGAACGAGAATCAAACCATGAGCATGGTGGACAAGAAAGTGATGTAAAGTACCAGGCATATGATCTGAACTATCTAAATTAAAATAAACTATAAAATACGGTAATGCCTACCCTATGGTACCCGGCATGCCATCTACTGTTAAAGCTCCTCCCACCAGAGGGGCGAAGAGAGTTTTAGAAATTTTAGAGCCCAGGCACATCTCACTTTTCTGCTGGGTCACCTGATCATCAAGAAAAACACTCAAAAAACTCAAAAATAATATTTAAAAAATATTTGAGTCCCCGAAACTTGGGTACAAATATAAAATAAAATCCTATACTTAATAAGTAGTGAAATAACTATAATAAATAAATAAATTTGTAACAATATTTATACATATTCATGGTATAAATAGAACCATATCTATATATATACTTAGAGTTGCAGACAAAAATATTCAACCCCCAAAGATTTTATGGATTTATCAGGGGTTTTTTTTCCAAATAGTAAGATTCTGCTTTAGATGATTATTTATTGGTTGATTAATAAAATAAAATCAGAACAGAAAATGCATGATGTAGTATTTGTGTGTAAAAATATATGTTATTAAGATAGCCATGTCACAATTATTCAACTATTAATACTCAATTATTCCCTATATAATATTGTTGTTTTTAAAGCTTTCTGGTAGATTTTATGGTCTAAAGTGGAGTTAAAACATAATTAAGCCTTTGAGAACTCTATAATGATCCTTCATTTACTTCAGCTTTGATGCATATATAAACCCCTGCCATGAAGGAATTCAAGGAGAGTTGCAATCATAAGAAAGGCAAAGGAGCTTCCACAAAAGCTGAGAGAGCTTATTTCATCACACCTAAAGGGACTTGTGTATAAGAAGATTTAAAAAAATATAAAATCCCAAGACACACCATTGAGAGCATTATAAGGAAGTTTAAAACTTATAGAACAGCTGTAAACCTGCATGAGAGTGGAAGAAAGCCCAAATTTCATCAAGGGCCCTTAGCAACTTACTCAGTACAACTAAGAAAAACCCCCATTTGAGTGTAAGACACCTACAGAATGACCCGATAAAGGCTAGACGAAGTGCTTCAGTAACAACTATAAGACGTGCACTGAATAAATGAGGGCTTCATGGGTGGATTCCAAGACACCTCCACTCTTAACCACAAGGAACATCAAAAGTCCACTAGAATATGCCAGGAGGAATTTGGATAAGGCTACAGAGTTTTGGGATACAGTTCTATGGAATGAAGAGACCAAACTGGAACTGTGAAAAGCCGGGCTTATGAGCAGAAGAATACCATCCCCATAGTTAATCATGGAGGTGGGTCATTGATGAAGTGGCAATGTTTTTCTGCAGCAGGTAATTTTTCTGGTAATCTTGATTGTCTACCTGGCATCATGGATTATCAGAAATACCAGACTATTTTAAAGAGAAACGTGATGCCATCTGTTGACAAATTAAACCTTGGAAATCATTGGACCTTCCAGCAAGATAATGAACCCAAGCACACCTCCAAGTCAATCAAAGCTTAGTTGAGAATAAGATCCTGCGATGTACTGGAGTGACCTTCTCAATCACCAGATCTAAACCTGATTTTAAATCTTTGGTGGGATTTAAAGAAGACAGTTGCAGCACAGAAGCCATCAAACATCACTGAACTAGAGGCTTTTGTACATGAAGAATGGACCGAGATTCCAATTGAGAAGTATAAGAAGCTTGTTAGTACTTACTGAAAATGTTTGTTGGAAGTTATAAAAGCAAAAGGAAGCTCCACAAAGTATTAAAGCAGAGAATTGAATAATAGTGCATGAGTTCAAAAAGTTACATTTCTCACTTGAACTTCAGTCAACTTCTGTTATCAAAATAACTCATATTTATTAATTGATACTGTTTGTTGTTTACTGAGTTTTTTGTCATTATCTTTCATCCACATCTCTATAACATCTTTGGAGTTGAGGGGGTTGAATATTTCTGATATAAATATATATATATATATATATATATATATATATAAATCTCAT
>JAVSBU010334060.1:0-11063 GCA_033118015.1 Loricariichthys derbyi | reverse complement strand
TTCTTTTAGATTCTGTAATTAAAAAGTTACAATACAGATTTGTTTGGTGTGTGTATAATTTACAGGAGAATATCACACAAAGATTTTGAGACTTCAAGAAAAAAAGAAGATCAACAGTTAAAGGTGATGTGCAGAGATCAGAAACATTTTACCTGAATGCTAATAATGACTATAATTATGTTTATGAATCCTTGAGATAATTACACAGTTACATTTGGGTATTTTAAGTTATTTTAGTGTGCATACAGGAAAGTTTTACTCTCACTTTTTGCTGCAGACCGTTTTATTTATGCATTCTAAAAATACACATGAGCAGAAAAGTGTTAATTCAAACTGGAGTGCACAAGAGTGAACATGTCTCATGGTGTATAATCATTCGGTCCTCTTTACCATACAATTCACCGGTAAAGATGTGATGATTTAATACTTTTGCTGGTATGAAGGATGAAGCTGTGTGGTGCATCATAATGATACTGAATTGTTTTGTTGGTCTGTGCTGCCCTCTAGTGTTGATGCCTTTTTTCTTTCACGTGACGCATCCATCTAACCTTTTATCTAGTGAGCGTGAGGATGGATAGAATCCAGGCAGAGAGCTGAGCAGACGAGGCTTAAGAATCTTACTCAGGGAACCAACAGTCACCCTAACAGACATAATTAATCCTGTTACTCTCATTACATTCCTTATTACTTTACTTTTATTTGTAACTCCTCTCTTCAAGTACCAGTGCAGAAAAAAGCAATGAATACAGGCACAGGGAAATCAAGGATTCATGGTTAGTGTACCATACAGCGTCAAAGTTTATGAAGGCTTTAGAAGTTTCTGTTTTTCTGCATAAACTTCAGAATTTCACACAAGCCCTAAAGCAGGTAGAGATAATCCAGTTAAACAAATTAGATAAGAAATATATTAAACGTGGTCATTTATTTATTGAGGAAAATGAGCCAATATCAAATATATTTGTGGCAAAAGTATGAATATTTAGGATGAGATGTTAATTTTAAGGTGACATTAGTGGGCACCAGGTTGTATTTAAGGAACAGGGATCTATCAATGTCTGATCTTTACAATGTATTTGTGGAAATGCATCATGGAACAACAGTTCGATTTCTGAGGACCTCCACCAATCAGGGAACAGCTAACCAGTGCAGCCATCAAAGTACTGGTGTAATAAACTTCCCAGCCAAAAAAAAATTAAAAAATCATCACCTGTGGGGGTGGAGCTATGATCAGGGGTTGCTGCTGCAGTTCTAGGTCAGGTCTCAGTTCAGTAAAAAGAATGTCAACTGATACCTGAATATGAACCACCAGGTTATTCCATCAATTGATTTTTTTTCTTCCCTGATGGCACGGCCCTATTCCAAGATGATCCAATACCAGGATTCATCAGGCTCAAATTGTGAGAGAGTGGATCAGGGAGCATGAGACATCATTTTCACACTTGGATTGGTCACCACAGCGTCCAGACCTGAACCCCATTGAGAATCTTTGGGATGTGCTGGAGAAGGCAGTGGGTCCAAATCTCCCATCATCAATACAAGATCTTGGGCAAAAATTAATGCAACTCTGGACAGAAATAAATGTTGTGACATTACAGAAACTTGTGGAAATTTTGCCACAGAGAATGTGTGCTGTAATCAAAGCTAAAGGTGGTCCAATTAAATGTTGGTGGGTTTTTTTTGGCCGGGCAGTGTATGATTCCACTTTATTGTACGAGTCAGAGCACTGGATTGTTTAAGCGCTGTGGGAGAGCAGATAAAAAAAGTATTGCAGTAATCTCATCTCATCATGTTGAATGCATGGAGGGACGAAACTGTCCTGCAGGTAGCCATGATGTTTGTTATAAAAGGGAGTTCATTATGAAAAATGACACCCAAGTTCTTAATACATTGTTTGGAACCCAGACATGTGGTTTAAATATAGTTGAATGAATCACTTCCAGTGAGTGTAGTATTAATTTAGTAGCAAAAAATTGTAGACATCCACCTTGTATGTCACCTTACTAGAAACAATAAGCTTACTGGTTTTAAGGCCTTCAGTTTACATGAAATATAAAGCCAAGTTTCATCTGCACAATGATGATAACTAAAGTTGTATTGCTTAATGATTCGAAGTAACGGAAGCAAATAGGCATTGAACAGTAGGGGCCCAAGAATTGAGTCTTGCGAACTGCCACAGGTTATTGCATGATGTTTGGAGGAGGAAGTACCTAGTGGCACATAGCACTCACGTCCTTTTAGGTAAACTCTAAACCAATCCAGAAGCCTATCCAATTCTGGAGGTGATTATGTAGAATTTCCTGGGTGATGGTGGCAAACACAGAACTTAGAACCTGTTCATATGAGGAAACCCACTAACATCCCAGAGCTGAAGCCATCCTGTACAGAGCAATGGGCTGAAATTCTATCAAGCTTATGTGTGCAGGGTTATGGTTAGAATCAGTTACAGCAAATGTTTAGTTAAAGTTAATGCTGCATAAAGGTCATAGCACGCAAAGTCACATTTATTTCTATAGCACCATTTGCCACTTGTATGTAATATTCCTCTATAAATAAATATTTTTGTCTTATTTGTTTAATCAGGTTTATCTGTATTTAGGACTTGTGTGATAAGTTGATGTTTTAGGTCATGTTTATGCAGAAAAACAAAAAGAAAAAAAAAACCTAAAGGGTTCACAGACGTTCATGCACCACTGCAGCTGACAAAAGGTCTAAAGCATCCAGCTTAGCTTCTTACTACAAACAAACTGCAAACATGACTGCTGATTGCATTTAGTCAATAGTCTAACTAATGTTTGATTATAATTATATGAGCTCTGAACAGTGAGCAAGCACAGTTTTGGAAAAAAGAGGGGAGCATTCAATTTTAAAATCACAATGCATTTTAATTCAGATGAGTTATTAACTGAGAAACAAAGAATCCTCTACTGTATAAAACATTGTCTTTGTGCTGTAGCACCGCTGACACAGAGTTCCATACTCTGTCAGGGTTAGTTGATGGTTAGAACATCACTCTGGATCTCGTGGCTCAGCTGCGTCTGCAGATCACTCAGCTTCTTCTTTAGCACGGCGAGAGCAGACATGACAATCGTCTCCGGCCTCAGAGAGCCACACGACTCCACGTTATAGAAAAACCTGAAGATACCCAAAGTTATGCGTTTACATGCACTTAATAATCCAATAACTGCAGGAAAACGGATTTTGTCAGTAATCCAGTCAATGAATTCACATGCACTTGATAATAGGAAAGCTCCAAATTTACATGACTCAAATTTCTGCGTTGAAAGCAGTTAATAATCTCACAGAAAGATGTGACGTAAACCTTAAACTTCATATTAAATAATCAAATTTATATTCTTGAGTTTATACTACGTTTCAGAGTCTCCACAAAGAGTTCAGTAGATGTTTCGCTGCCTTTAATTCCATAATGTGTTTAATTTCTGGGGTTGCCAGATCCAGCGAGAACAAAAGCATTATCCTAATACACATACTGTACAGAATTTGATTTCTCAGGATTCCTTTTCAAATTATCATGTGTTACAGTGAGTTAGTGGTATTGATAGCAGGAGGAGTATTAAAATATATCATATAATATAACAGGAAATTAATTAGAGGAAGTATAGATACTGGTGTTAGACTGTCTATTTATGGTATCACTTACCGTTCTGGTTTGCCATTGGGGTCATAAGGAGCTTGAATTTCTTCCTCCTCAAGCTCAGAGTATTCACTCTTAGGCCTGAGGCAGAAAAACATTTACTGCATTAAGCGGAAGCTCAAAGACATACTTTGCAGCTTAAATGAACTTGAATGCTGAAAACCCAAGAAAGTTACAAAATTACTCCAAAATTACTTACACACAGTTTGGGCATGCTGGTCAAATAACAGTTCTGTCCAAAAGTCTTAGGCCACTATTAGATTAGGTATACCACTGTTTTTGCAGACAATACAGGACATTTGTCTCTAGTATTAAAAAAACTTAGGAGAAAAAATCCTGACAAAACATCTTTATGCATACAGTGGTAAATATTTAGACTCTTACACTTGAGCAATCCAGCAGATTCATCGGGATGCCAAGGTGACCCTACTGCAGTCCAAAGAAGTTTAATCAGGGATGGATATTTTGGAAGGGTTGCAGCCAAGAAACCCAGAAAGGGAAGGAAGTGAAAAAGGTTAAGATATACTAAAGCTTACAAGATTGGCATGAACTTCAATGGAAAAGATTGTTTGAAATTTTGGGTTCAGTTGTCTGTAAATTACCCATGATCATTATTGATCATAGCTGCTAAACACCTAAACCAGTGGTGGCCTAAGACTTTTCCACAGTACTGTATATCTTTAAAAGCTACAACTATGTGGTTCTTTCAGTAAGACTTTAGTGCTGAATTCACTAATCTTACGCTCAGCCCCAATAGCGTAGAGTCCAAATGACATCACGACTGATGCGGACGTTTCGAACAAACGCTTCAGCGTGGCTAGTGCTACACGCACATTTCATCACTCTCTGTGAAAACATATTCCAGGAGCGACATTTCTGCATGAAACGACCATGGATCAGAGCATAGTTCAGCTTAAAATGTGGCTGGAATGTCGAGGCTTGCCTGTTACCGGCACAAAGACGGATTTAGTGAGTGGGAAAGTTACTAGCTGTTTGTATTAGACTCAGCAGTGGTCCCGTCACAACTCTATCATCTTATTATATCTTATACTTTTAAAGTCTCTTTAAGATATTACTTCTACAGTCATGACTTCGATGCGTTTAAAACTTTTAGGACTCTGTAGAAGCCCCGTTGTATTTAGTGCATGCGCTCATTAGCGCACTTCTGGGTTTGTTAGCGAGGTTACTGACTTATTAACAGTAAAAAAAACAACCTGTTCTGGAGTATTATGTAGCTGCTATCGGGTTGTAATGTTCATCAGTGCATATATACACGTGTCCTTCTTTACTTTTTTGTGTATGAAGTCCGGTATTCCCCGTGTGCTCGAGCCCTCTTTTAAATGTTACTCCCTTTACGTAGTCCTTGTCTGAGTATCTTGAATCGCTATGGCACAATGATAACTGCAATGTTTTGTTGTGACAATTTCTAAGTGGTTTTGATGACGAGTTAAGAGGCAAAAAAACCCCTAACGCCAGTGTTACAATACAGCGCTTGTCTGAGAGGAGCTCACATTCGCGCGCATGTGCATTTGAGCATGCTATTTTTAGAAAAGTACGTCATTCGGACTCAACCCTATTATTACATCATCATGATCTCATTAAGTTATAAACCAGAGCATACCATTCCTCAGGGCGGGGGTACACTGTGTGCCTCAGTGCGTTATCGGGGTCATACTCAAAAGCCACCCCTGCAGTTGGGTTCCACTTGGCGTGTTCCTTCCCGAATCCTTTCTTGGCATATGCTCGGAGTCGAAGCTCCTGGCCCTTTCGAAGCTTCACCAGCAGGATGTCTGACAAAGAGAAAAACAGTATTGCTGTTTGCTGAAGCTTTTTTGTTATTTTTATTATTTAGTTATTTTGTGCATGACAAAATTCCACAGTTTCCACACTGAACGTTTCATGTATCAAAGAGAAAAAAGGGCTTTACCGTCCTGCTCTACGTAATCATTGGGGTCGTTATCTCGACTTCTGGATGTTACCTGAAGAACAAACACTGCATTGTGATTGTGAAACTGTATTCTGGGAATGTGTTTTTATTACTTACAAACTGGACTTCTGAGAGCTGTGCTCTGTTTATAAAACACAGTCCTATAGGTATCATCATAGATGAATTTTTTGGCCTATGGGTTGAAGTACCTGTTCGAGGCACCCAAGTTATTACCTTTTTGAACTTACAACCCAAACAGTTGTGGATTAAAGTACTTGCTCAAGGGCATAGTACAAACAGTAACAGCTTGGCAGAGGTGGGATTTGAACCCTGGACCTTCTGGTCCATAGTACAGCACCTTAACCACTAAGTAACTGATGTCCCACTAAATAGAAACAGTGTGCACTCAATGGGAGTGAAGCTTTGTCGATGTAAGTCTACTCACAGGAATAACTCGAGGGTTGTTTGACAGAAGGTCTCTCGAGGTCACGTGGCGCGTCTGATCCTCCGTGCATCTCACATCCAGTGTGAGTTCAACCGAGCACTCTGGGCAGAAATCATCACACGTGCAGTCCTAACACAGCGTTAAGCGACAAATGTCTGAGACATTCTAAAATCTGAGAAACATTTTTAGATTTGCATTTCCATGCGTTTTAAATGAGCTTTACTTATCCAGGATTGAAGAAGTGTGTGTGTGTGAGATAAATAAAGCAGGTGAGAGCTAATAGGTTGACTGTAAGCTATGATGTAAAATGCTAATGAATGATTAGAGAGAGATGAATTTGGTTAACTGAGTGCAAATGTCAAACAAACTTACCAAACAGTAAAAGACCAAAAGTGTCAAGTACACTGCGACTTATGTAAAAGAACCCTAATTATAATAATTATAAACCAGATTAACCATCACTCACCCTTGAGTACTGCATCTTGTCTACTATATCATCACTGGTGAGTGGTATGAGCCCTAAATAAATAAGCAGATCAACCTGAACTTTAAAGATCATTATCCAAAAAGAATGCAAGCAAAAGCACTGAGATGAAACATGAAGTTGCAGACACTCACCCACTCTGTGTGCGATGAACTCGTCATGGAGAACTGAAGAATTAGCATCAATCTGAACCCAATCGATTGCTACAGGGTGAAAATATACTAATCAGAGATAAATTCACTGAAATCATCTAAATGCTAAGAATAGGTAAAAATCCACTGTAAGGTCATTTACATTTAAGCATTTTCCATTAATTTCTAAGTGTCTGACAAAACCGTATGCAATTATACAATGGGTTTGTGGTAGCCTGGCACTTAAGGTGCTGGACTTACGGACCAGAAGGTCTAGGGTTCAAATCCCACCTCTGCCAAGCTCCCATTGTTGGGTCCTTGAGCAAGACACTTAACATATAATTGTTTGGATTGTATCAATAATAAGTGACTCTGGATAAGGGTGTCTGCTAAGAGATGTAAATGTAATGTAATTAAGGGAGCAGGTTAAATAAGGAGCAAATGATAGGCAACTTAAAGAATAAATTCAAACTGCAGAACATGTGTGTTGTTTTTGAATAACAAACAGCAGGAGTTCTTCATTGCCTGAATTCCACAGAATGTTGGAAATAGTCCTTTAATATTCAGCCACAAGTCTTATGTGATTCCTGTAGATTTTTCAGCTTCACTTTCATCCTATGATCTACCAAATCTCAAGGATGTTCTGTTAGATTCAGAGCCAGTGACTGGGAAAAACCATGACGGGGTGCGCATGTTCAGCAACAATACTCAGACTGTGGCATTCACAAAATGATTGCTAGGTATTAACAGTAAGCATTCCCCACACCATTACAGCACCTCCACCAACCTAGAATGTTGACAGGTCATGTTCATGGTTTCATGCTGTTGGTGCCAGATTCTGACTCTATCATCTGTTTGCCACAGGAGAGCAGAACATTTTCCAGTATTCAACTGACCAATTTTGGTGAGCCTATAACCAGTACAGCCTCAGCTTTGAGAACATAACATGGGCTTCTGCTGAAATATACAAGTCTGCACAAGTATGGTTTACAGGTGTGATTGTGTGTGGTTGTGTTTTTCTTACTATTGTAAAATTGTGATGCACTCTGTGTAACTGTAATCAAATACAACTTCCTTCCATGTGCAAGAACGCTTTACTTTATAGCTGCAGTGCAAAACACATACAATATGACTGACTTGTACTCAAATCCATCTAAGGGTAAATTGTATCTGGTTAGGCCAAACTATCAATAGTACTAAACAGTGAGGATTTTAAAACATCATGTTATGACTCTCACCAATAGTTGGAACCTCAGACATGAAGACCCGCCGAATGGAGTTTGCAACCCTGTTTTAGACAAGCAGAGGAAATGAGGTGTTTATATACAAACAATCTTAGTACTAATGATTAACTACAGCAATTGCAGTATATAAAAAGAACTCAAATCATTGCATGGAAAATAAATCATACTTAATGACTGATATAAAATGGTACTTAAAATCCAGTTACTTAGATTAACAAGAGAGATATTACAGGACTGACACCTGATGATGAAAATAGTTCTGAGTACATCAGGACAGTGACAGATCAGATCTATATTAATGATAGAATGTTTAATCAGCAAGCCGATTATTTTGAAATACTCTGTATCAGCCGATACTCGTGCTCACAAGGCTGATTCAAAACTATTGAAAACTATTCAAAAGCTAGTGGTGAACCTGCAGCTGGGATTGAGGGACTAAAAACAAAAACTGTTCAGTGAGGATGAAACCATTTATGAAGATGAAAACTATGTTTCCTTTATTATGATGCTCTTAACTGGGATTAAAAACACTATTTTAATTGCAAGTATTTACACATTTTGTTTTTTCCCAGGAACAAGATGATGCTGTTACCCTGGTAATACATTTTAAGTGCAATAAAAAATTTTATTCAGGAAAAAGGCAACAGTACAAATAGACAGTGCATTTATAGCTTAAATAAATGTTCATCTAAGTTCTGGAATTTTGTCTCTACTATTAGTTTTATCACATATAGTTTACTCAACTCTTTAAATAACGGCCATTAAAAAAACATATCGATTAGAGTATTTATCTGTATTGTTAAGTCTCAACTCCCTTAGTATGAAAAAATATCAGAAATATTAGTATAGCTTTTGGGTTATTTCTTATGGCATCTGAAAATGTTCATACTTTCCTTTATTTATGGTATTTAGCAGACGCCCTTATTCATAAAAAAAACTTACAATTTATACATTTTTATAATCCAAGCAATCGTACTTTAAGTGTCTTGCTCAAGGGCCCAACAGTGGCAGCTTAGCAGAGGAGGGATTTGAACCCTGGACCATCTGGTCCATAGTCCAACACCTTAACCTCTAGGCTCCCACAGACCTCAGTACACATCAAGGATAACTTGTTTTCTTTTTTGTATTTGAGTAAATGTTTTCTATTCTAGTTAAGCTACACGTCCAATAAACTATAATTCTATCAATAATTCAACGTTTGACTACTAGCACCATCTTTCTATCATTTGCAGCATTTTATATCCTAATTTTTAACCTTAAACTGTATTCGGACATTAAACGTAAAATTTATTCAAAATAAGGTTTTAATTTTGTATAACAAATGTAAAAAGCACCATATGTTTGCCACAAGCTTAGCAATTAACATCCTATAACAATATGCCCAGGGCTAGCATGTTGCTATGCTAAGCTAATTTAGCCGCCGTACTCACGCCAGGTCAGTGTTTTCTATGACAAACTTCACATTTTCATCCGTCAGCTCTGTAATTTTTACTGTCGGTTGGTTTGCGTACGGCATAATGAAAGCAGGACCCAAAAAACTAAAGCAAATTCGTTATAACCTGAGTAATATTAACCTAACAGACACCGTTCTGTGTACTCGCGCTGCTTCACACTAACAGGAACTGCAGTCTGATTGGTTCGCTGTTTAACATCCGGGACATTACTGAAGAGTCCGCTCCAATCTGCACTAGCAAACACTAACAAGTGCACTGTATATAAATAGCCTCTAATATATACTGCTCAAAACACAAAGGGAACACTAAAATAACACATCCTAGATCTGAATGAATGAAATATTCTCATTAAATACTTGGATCTGTACAAAGTTGAATGTGCTGACAACAAAATCACACAAAAATATTAACATAATTATTAACACAAAATTAAAGTGGAAAAGCACACTACAGGCTGATCCAACTATGATGTAATGTCCTTAAAACAAGTCAAATTGAGGCTCAGTATTGTGTGTGGCCTCCACGTGAAGTCTGATTTACTTGGATTTACATTGTGTTGCTTAAGTGTTCCCTTTATTTTTTTTGGGCAGTGTATTTAGTGGCATATTTGTATTTCTCCAAAATAGCATGAAAAAAAAATCTAAATAAAAAAAACGAAAGAAAATCTAGCAGCTTTGTCCTCTAATGCTACATTTATATATTTTTTTCATAAGCATTCTATAAAAATGGCAAGGCAATTTTAACTTAATCAGATACACAGTTCTCTCCATGTACATGAGGTTAAATGTTTAATATTATGTTTAAAATACATTTATATTTTCCTGAACACTGGTGTACAAATTAGAGCTCTTAAATCAAGTGCACTACACATAACGTGTCAAACCTTGAACCAGATGAGCTACTACAGCAGAAGACCACACAGTGTGACCACACTCCTATCAGCTAAGAACAGGCAACTGAGGATGCAATTCACACATGCTCATTAAAATCAGACAACAGAAAACTGGAAAACTGTTGCCTGATTTGATGAGTCAGAAACCGGTGTAAACAATATGAAAGCATGGCTTCATATTACTTTTATCAGCAGTTCAGGCTGCTGCTGGTGGTGTAATATTTTCTTGGCACACTTAAGGGCACCTTAATACCAATTTTGAGCTTTCTTTAAACCCCACTGTCTACCTGAGTAGTTGCTGTCTGTGTGTATCCCTTTATGAGCACAGTGTAATTTCTAATGGCTCCTTCCAGCAGGATAACAAAGCATATCCCAAAGCTCAAATAGTCTCAAACTGGTTTCTTGACCATAATGTGTAAACAGCCTCCACAGCCACCAGATCTCAATCCAATAGAGCACCGAGGTGCAGTGACAAATCTATGACTTTCTGATGCTAATGCACAGTAGCACAGTGGTTAACGCAGTTGTCTCACACCTCCAACATCCCCAGTTCAGTGCCAACCTTGGACTTCACCAGTGCAGTTTGTCCTCTCCAGGTCTTCATGGCTTTCCTCCCACATCCCACAGACATGTGCATTAGGTTAATTCACGTTTCTAAAGTGCCCATACTTTGTAAGTGCGTGTACACTACAATGCACTTGCACCCTGTGCTGCCAGCTAAGCGATGGCTTTCAAATTTCCCTGATGATTAAGCAGATAAGAAAATTAATGAAGACCAAAGGGGGTCAAACCTGGTACTAGCGAGGTGTACCTAATAAAGTGTGTTTAATATAT
>JAVSBU010334043.1:0-11064 GCA_033118015.1 Loricariichthys derbyi | reverse complement strand
GCTGATCAAAATAATGAGAATAAAATATATCCGATCCTGATCGGGATGCAACATCCGATTCCGATCGAGTCTGAAACGACATGATCGGGCCCGATTTCCAATCATGATCGGATCGGGACATCCCTAATTTAACCCCTTGTTTGAAAAAGCCAGAGCAAAGCCACATGTAAGGATTTTAAATAATACATTTAACAGAGAATGTGAGGCAGGACAAAAGTTGTGCACAGAAAGGTGCTGTCACAGGCCCAGTTTGATTACTGGCCTCAACTCTGTGGATTTTGCATGTTCCCCCTCCATTTAATCAGGTTCCCTGCCACAAACAAAAGACATTAATTTGGTCAGTTGGTCTCTCTAAATTCTCCAAGTGTTTAGTGATAGTGTGTGAGAGCCCTGAAAAGATTAGCCTGGGCTTTGGCTCACCCTCACTCGAATTTAGTAGATATAAAAATAATTGACAAATTCGGTATCTAATTGGTCCTCCAGTAATCTCTCTCCCATGTCACGTTGAGCACAAACACATTTTGTCTTATAACCAGTACAGCACAGGTGGTCTAGTGGTTATAAGATACTGGACTATAGACCACAAGGTCCTGGGTTCAAATCCCACCACTGTTGGCTCCTTGAGAATAGCCCTTACCCCACAATTGCTTGGATTGTAAGACTTGTCAGTTGCATCAGATAACTGAATATGAAGTTAAACCTCCCTAGTTTAAAGGGATGTTTGCCTACACCTGGTCAGTTTTCGTTCATTCCAAAATGTTGATGAGTAATGCAGACTGATCTTCACAAGTCCCAACTACTTACTCTAATTAGTCACTAGGAGTAGAGACCTTTTTCAGCCAAGCCTATTAGTACAGCCTTGATCTCATTTGTCCCAGGCACAAGTGTCCTCAGTGGAGGATGAGTGCTGCAGACGAGAGCACTCTGCAAACGAGGGCCGATTTGTATGAGCGTCTGATTTATATGCAAGTTTACAAAATATGTGCATAAAATAAAACGGCTTATTTATTCCTGTACCCACCCATTGTACAGACTGTTGTTTCTGTAGGCTCAGCTAACAGTTGCATGAAAAACGTTTGAACTACGCATTAGTGATTATTTAAAAATACCTTATATTATACCTTTATCTTAAAATCGGTAGATAAAACTGTTATGCTCTACGATGCATTATTAACAGAAAGGTGCTAACAGTGCTTTACATTATTACTGTAGGTAAGAGACAAGGAATGAGATTTTAATTTTATCACACTGCGCTTCTCCATACCACCTGTCTTAACCACGCACAGTCTTAAATTTGGTCACTTCCGGTCTAGTTGCATTTTTGTGTTAACCATCAAAATGAAAAGACATCATCGCCGCCTCTGGTGGGAACACACTAAGTCGAATTTAGATTTTCTAATATTTGAAATAAGTCCACAGTATGTTATAGATGCAGTGTTTCACAGGCATGTTGTTGGAAAGAATTATAACTGAACTTTGAGGGTAATATAGACCTGACAATTATTGGCATCAGTGGCATTTATCTTCCTTAAGGTCATTAAACCAAATGGGACTGTTTTCATGGGATTTATTCAGAAAATAGGAAATTAATTCGAACTTTTCTATAATAATGGTATCTTCCACATGATGTAATTTATCGGATTTTTGTTCCCGATATCGCATTTGCATTTTCTGTGAGCAGCAAAAAAATTTTCATCACTTGAAGATATTCTGTTCATTTTGTGTATATTTTTATTGCAAAGAAATTTGAAGCATTGCGCTTCATCTGGTGTGTATAGCTTGGAGGTGAAAAACTCACACCTGAATATTTTGCGTCTTCATGTCGTATTCGTTGTGAAATGGCCTTTTATAGGATATGTGCAAAAATTCTGTACAAATGTCTCCGGGAAGCAGAGCAGTGAAAACATAAGGAGAGTAAAAAAAATTCAAACATTTTGAGCCTTTATGTAAATTGAGAGAAAATTAAAGTTAGCTTTAGGAAACAAGTACACTGGTTAAAACTATATTGACCAGAAGGGTGACAATTCTTCCACTGTCATTACTGTTGGACTTGAGTCTCTCTAGTTGCTTGGATTATATGCTGTTTTTTTAAGTATATCAGATGTAGAAATGTAAGCTTTTCACAGGCAGATATTAAATACAATTTTTTTTTCTCAAAAGCATGTGGTTAACTGATTTTGTCCAAATTTTCCAACCAAAGGTTAGTGAAAAGTTAGCCAGGTTAATGGCTGGTGGTGTCACAGCTATTCAGATACTGGACTATTGACCAAATGGTTGATGGGTCAAGCTCTAGTACTGCCAAACTTTTGCTGTTGTGCCCTTGAGCAAGGCCGTTAACCTTCAATTACTTGGGTTGTACCATGTAAGATTGTATCAGTTGTAAGGATAAGGGCGTTTGCTCAATGTTGTAAGTGCAATATTTACATTTAGATCATTTAGGAAAAGACATTATCCAGCGTTCCTTACAACTGAAACAAGTTTATAAGTGCTTTGTATTCTCATAGTGGTATTTCCAGTGGCCTACAGGACATCTAACTAAAATCCTCTTATCAGCTGGTGTAGATAAAAAAAAAAAACTCAGTCTGACATTTGGGTCAGAGAATGAGGAACAGAGCACATTTTTATTAGTTCTTTGAGCTTTAGTATTAGCAGCTACAGGGAGCCAGTGTGGTGACATGAAATCCTAACTCAGAAGCAGGTCTAATTTTCATTATGAACTAGACTGAGTAATATGACTTTACACCATAAACAGCAGGACTGCTTTTCAGTTCGAGAACTGATATCTTTAAGATGTTTTCAGTGTATTGCATCATTGAGTCTTAGGTGTTTTTCATGTTTGAAGTGTGCACACGTTCGGGCTTGTTTGGTTCTAATGTTGAGTAGGACCCAAGTTTCGGTTTTGAATAGGATTTACACAGAAAAGTTAACTGGTATAGGATGTAGGAGGGATTTCAGGATGGAAATTATTAACATTTCCTTGTGAAACTGAGATTGTCATATTTGTCCTGCTAATATACTTTGCGCAGGTGAATCGTTTGACTTGCGTTTCTGGTGAGTTGTTATAGATACGACATCAACACTATCTAGTGGATACTCTTTCTTTCTTAAATTTCCTACAGTCTTTGATTTAGCAAATTTCCCTACAGAAATAACTTGGGTTGACTCTTATAATTATGTGTCAGCAATTAGGACAGACACAGCATGCTCAGTGACCTACTTCCACTAGAGGAAGAGTACATAGTCATCCAGTTCTCACTCTCCCTCCCATCACCTGCAATGGAAAGGAGGACTCAAGCATCAGCAACACTAATAAGGAGTTACTCTACTTTCTACCACCTAGTCTCTACTATACTGTAATGTGTGGTTACTGCCAATTGGACTGGATATCAATTTAAAATATCAATACTGGCACCAATTTAATACCACAATTTAAATGCAGTTACCAAAACCAGAGTCTTTGGTATTTTGTTCGCTAGTCCAGTCCGTGTTTTACTTGTTATAGACACATTAAACTAATAAAGAGTGGGCGGTTCCGCAGGACATGTAACATCCTCACTTGTTTGGTACCACATGACGAAGCTGGGGACACAAAATGGTATTATTTCTATGAAACTGCCTTAGATTGTAGACAACAGACACTGCACAAACCACAGTTTGTTTCCAAATAGAGAAGAAATGACAGGTACGTCGATGGAAGGTAAGGCAAACCACCTGAAAAGGAAGAACCACAGACAGTGTGAGAACGACATAATTACAACAGTGGAGAAAAGGAAGCTCAATGAGACGACAAATTATTGGAAAGATTCACTGTAACATTTTACCTGACCAAAGATGAGACAGCCAACGAAATGGCTGAAAATAGGTTTTAAGTGACTATACACCAAATCAAAATCTTCTTTTAAACTTTAAACATTAACTTTTTGTACAGTTTATATATTTAGTTGGTTTTGTGACTTTAGAAGAATAAGGCATGCTTTGTTATTGAGTTCAGTCTTATTCTGCTGCATAGCTAACTAAAAATGAGGCTTTCACTTTCACAACTGAACTGTTGTCTGTTGTTTAATCTCAGGTTCTTCTGGACAAGTTTCTGATCCCAAAGGCGACTCCAGCTGAGAGCAAAGTCTTCTACCTGAAGATGAAAGGCGATTACTACCGCTACTTAGCTGAGGTAGCTGTGGGAGATGAGAAAAACTGTAAGCCACTCACACTCACTCCCTCCATGATCTCATTCATGTGGGGCTAGGAGAGACAGTGTCATAATCTAGATCATAATTACGCCGTTAACTTAAGCATAACATAATCAGTTTTGAGGTACCTCTTTCATCGCCGTCATGGTTCTTCCTAACATTCTGAGATTTTATTGCCTTTACGCAAAACTATCATGAAAGAGTAAGCTTGGTTAGTCACACACTCCATACACATTTTCTTGTTTTTTTCCAGCTTGTTGTATTACAACTGCACCTAACCTTCAGTTGTGTTAGTGGTCCACATTTGTTTTTGTGGTCTACATGATTGATGCAGAAGCTCTAAGTAGGTCTTAACAGTATAAACTTCAGTTGTGCAATATGTTTAAATCAAATTCAGTAGATCAGACCAGTTTTAGCTTTGCAGGTGCTCCTTTTGTGTGTCTTAGTTCATTCATGTTTCTGAGAAACACAATTGCACCCGTGCCTTTCAGCACTGTGGTTTCCATCGAGTGCGTAACCATTTCCTTTGACAGCATGGCAAGTGTTGAAGGATACGATGTGCTTAACAGAGGGTATTTTTCTTCATCTTTTTTTTTAAAAAGCCCATTCATTAAATATGACTCACATTTTCTAGTCTTTGGGTTTAGATAGAAATAAGAACATGTCGTGAGACCAGTTTTCTGTTTAGAACTGCTGAAATGCAATGTCGGATTGGAATTGGACTTTAAGTTATAAATACTGTTGGTTCATTGCTAATTCTTGTTTTATTAACATGAATGAGATGCGTAACATTTATTGATCTAAAAAACTTGAGATTTGAAACCTTGTACATTGAACATGCATTGATAAATCTAAATGTTCAGGGATGGTGGGTTTCTAAAATTAGTTTAGAGGATCCTAAATTAACTATCATATTTTCGGGAATATAAGGTGCACCGGATTATAACGCGCAGTATCAATCAATGGGTCTAATTCCATATGTGACCTGCTACGGCAAAACCCGGCATAATGCACCAAAATCAAAATTGAGATAATGACTGATTACATAACTCCACGAAATAAGATTTAAAATGAAGTTTGTTTCATCAAAATATCTTGAAAAATAAAAATTCTACAGCTATTTGAAGTTTGGGAGTCCTGCCAGACTTTCTGAAAGTTGATTTTGAGAAAAAGGCTCCTACCGTTTCTACTTCGTGGATTTTCGGTTATTGCGGGTGGTTCTGGAACGTATTTCCTGCGATAAACGAGGTATGACTGTGTAAGGTGCACCAGATAAGGCACATTCAGAGAAACAAAACAGTCAAATAAATCAAACTATTCAACTAATTCACATTAACTCTAAACATTGTTCAGTTGTAACATAAAATAAAAAACAGTACACTCACTTTTTCAGTTTATTCCTCCCCCATGAATCCATTAAATCCTTCATTCTCATTGTCTGAGGTAAATAGTTGAGAGATTTCAGCATCAATGTATGTCCAATCTGGATCTGCATGTTTCAGCATGTCTGGATCCCTTTCGTTATTATCCGAGTCTCATTGCTATTAATTTCCTGTTTAGTGATGATTCAGTCCTTCGTGAAAGTTTGAATAGAGACTGTAGAGACGCTTCTACCTGCTGTTTGTTCTCTGTTCAATAATGTCCTCTAACTGCGGCCATCGCATTCTGTTCCCTCTGAAACTCTTTGGCCTTAATTTCAATCTGTAGAGTAAAAACCTCCAGCAAACCACTCCACTTCCACACCACTGATTAATTAATGTTGAAATTTCTCACAACTGCTCTATTTCCATGTTCTATTGTGTACTTTATAGCCTTGAGTTTGAAATACACTTCATAAGCATGTCTCTTAATGGGTGCAATTTTGATTTTATAAACACCCTGATTATGGTTACTGTAATGCTCCTAAAATCCTTCAAGCACTTCGGCTTCGTTGCCTTTTTTTTGCATCAAATTTAAGGATTTTAAGTGCACCTTATAGTCCGGAAAAGACAGTATTGTAGTGGATTCAGAATTAAACATTGCAGAGCGTCCTAATTTTGCCAAGTAAGAGGGTCCTAAAGTGAGTCAACTCAGCAGGCACCAATTAAGATTTAGAATATTCTAAATGAGTTCACATATGCATTATTGATTAATAAGTGATCACAGCTGGACCTTTAGGCAAGGCCCTTAACCTTTAGTTGTTTGAATAGAAACGTATCACTTAATTGTTTAATATAAAATGAACAACTGGCTTCTAATTAACCTCTTAACTCAATAAAAGTTTGTTACTCACTTTGGAGGGCATTTGTATAGACTTGAGGTGGTCACATGGTTAATAGATAACCACCAGGCATTATGTGTACATTTTCTTTCATAACCTGTTCTTATAGAGACACTGGTTAGGATAGCATGATGGGTTATATAGTCTGTATGTTAAAGCAGGAAGTCCAATAGCAGGATATGACTGTATTTCATAGGCATTGTGAAGCTCTGCCCACACATTAAAGCTATTTGGTAGATGTTAATTGAAATGAGTGAATCATTTGACTAAATCCTATATGGAAGGTGGACTAACAAAGCGATAGTGGGCATAACAGGATCACTGTCACCACTGCCTTCCTCTGTCTAAGTTCACAGGGCATCAGATGTTGAGAACTCAGACGAGAGCATGGCCGATTATCACGTTTATATACCCACCATTTTCATTGTTAATGCCTGGAATTAAAGTAATGGGTGGATGGATCTTTTTAGTTTATAGGAGCATTGGTTGTGTCAGGAGTTAGGAATTTGGTGAATCAGACTGTCATTAGTTATCTAGTGTGCAAGAAGTTTGTTTTTAATCAGGTTCTTTTTAACCTTACGAATTCAGATGTTTTAAATTGGAATTATCAGATTTTAGACATTGGGAGTCATGCTTCCTATATGTAAAGTTTTCAGATGAGACAGGGCTGAGTTTGTTGGGCCATCTGGGAACAGAGGAAGCTCAGCTGGGCATAGAATGCATTGTTTTAAAACAGGCAGTCTATTGTATTCGTCAGCATGAGGAAAACAGAACTTGCTCATTCTTTATTTCCCTCTATCACTGTTCTTTTTGGTTTGGTTTTATCGGAGTTGTGCATTTTAGTCCAGCCCACTGTCCGAAAGCCATAATGTACTGTATTTTAATGACTTTCCAACTTCTCCTAACAGAAACGTTATACATACACATTTATTGGGCTGTCAGAGTTACCGTGATATGCAGTGTTAAAATACTAACACATTCTCACTGGTTGATCTTGTGATGAACCTGTCGTTATAGACAGCATCTGAAATGTTCAGATCCAACTTTGGCCAATTTCATGTGATGCTGAAACGTAATCAGAATTCAGTATTGTTTGCTCATCTCCTTGGAGCAGCTTTATGTAATAAGGCCTGAGAACATAACGAAGGGCTTTGTGAAATTCAACAATCAGAGGACTCTAAGCTGCATATTGGTCAGGGCTTTGCATCTCTATATCATGCATGTCTCTTACCTTGTCTGTCTGTCTAATCCGTTACCAAATTGCCAGGTTATTGTATGGTTACTCCCAACACACTAATGAAAGGACATTATATCTATAACCCTCACTTCCCTCCAGTCTATGAGCATAACAGACTTTCATTTATTCTGTAGTTAACTGTGATGTAGTGTTCTCTTGTGGGTTTTTTTTTTTAAATGAAACTGTAGCATTTAGCGCTACTAAGAACTTGGTGTGAAACATTTGGCTGTAAATAAGAGCGGGACGTTGCTTACATTAGAGAGCCAAATCCCCTCCCACTCCCAACATAACAGACAAACAGGGCCTGTCAAAGTCCCCTGCATCACAATATTACACTGGTATTACTAAAAGAAGGTGGGCTTTCTAAATATAGAGGAACCTGGTAGGGATTTTCCCTTGGGAAGTAATGGAAGTAAGCTCCTGCTGTCTGAATATTCGCTATTCAAAACCTTTTTTGCAGCAGTTTACATTTGTATGATGTTCAGCTGTATTAAATGTGACTATTGAATCTACAGATAGACCGTAGTGTTTAGTGTTCATGCTAGCAAACAATCAGTAGCTGACCTCACTCAGGTATTGCTCTTTTGAATGTCGTGAGTTATTTACTCGTTATAGCTATGCCCTCTCAAGCTTTGCTACTTTGTCTTTCTACTAAGAAATGATAACCTATGTACATATACTGTGGTACCTCGGAATTTTAATGAGAGAAATTTGTCACAGCACTCATTGTTTGTTCAGCACTAAGGCTCTTGCTTAAACTTGTATGAGTCGTGCCGTGCGACTCGATTCGGCTAATTCACGAATCATGATTCACGATTCAAATTGAATCTGGTTATCATGCTATTCTTTATATTAATATATTCAGTATAGTATTCTTAGTGTAAATAAGTCACCATTGGTTCTAAGAAAGTCAGTGATAACAGCTAACAGAAAGGAAAACTTTGAGAGCCACTGTGCAGTGCCATAGTCTGCCAAATATGCTTCCGGGCAACTAGGTTAACACCATGAGTTAATCAGTGGGCTAAGAATTTTGCTTGTTTTTTTACTATCAATAGCTTATTCAATAAATTAGTGTTGAACGTCTCATGTAATAAACTATGCTTTGTGTTAAAAATTTAGGTTAATGCAAGTGTTTAGGTATGCTATGATACATTGCGCTTGTGATGGATTTGTTTGAATGTATCCCCATTGTAAATCAGAGAGCACCTAAAAAATACAACTTTATTAATGCATTAATACTACCTTGTACAGCATAGATAATCTGAAGGCCTGGAACAAATTAATTTAATTTATATTCTTTAGAGGAAACATTTGCTCAGTACTCAACGAACCTTCTGGAAAGCATTAACAACAAATTGACATACCACTAAACATATGTATGACTCAGAAGTAATGTCCGTGTGTGTATGTACCATACGCTCCTGGGCAAAAAATGGGCCAAACCTAAAATTGCTAAATCAGTGTTATTCCACTCAATTTTAATGGCTTTAAACAGTTGATGAGTAGGTCACCAGCTAACAGCAAACTTTTCTTTCTTTTAAGAAAGAAAACAAGACAAAACGTATAACACCATCTAACAGCCATGTCAGAAAGAGCTTTATACCAAACATTGAAGTCTTTTCATGAGTTTGTTTTGTACGAGAATACCGTGTAGGTATATAATTAATGTTTGTAGCTATGAAAGTATGTACGGAATTTGTTTCCAACTTTTTCTCCATAAAAGTTCACTGTAGCAACGAGCAGTGAAATTGCGTGGAATTGCAGCCACTTTTTTCCCCTGTTCATTTATGTTAATTTCACGTATACAGTATTAGTTTGCTTTTTATAATTTCAGTTGGACCCATTGACTTTTTTTGTTCTTTTTTCTTTTTTCCTTCCTGCTTTTGACTAGCTATTGTACTAATGAACTTTGACACGGAGTTGCTAAATGTGACATAGGCAGGTTCTACCACTACTGTGCTTACAACAGCATTCTTTCATACATTCATTGAAAAAAATGAGCTTAATGGTGGTGACATAAATGCATGTCTGCCACCTTGTTTAAACATTTTTTATTTCTGTGGAGGTTTTGTTTTAGCATGCTTTTTTTTCCTCTAAAGCAGTGAATTAATGATATTTATTATATATCGTTAAGTCAACATACTGACTACAGATGTTAATTTACCATGACGGGAAGGATCACTACGCATACCTGGAATTTTGGTCAATATGTTTTGAGTCGTTCAAAAAACAAACAAAAGAAAAAAAATCCAAAACAAAAGTGCTTTCAGTTTTAGGTTTGGCTCAGTGTGTTCAATATTAAAACGTTTTATTTTGGTGCATCACTAATGAGTTCTTTGATTTTAAGTTTTTCTTTGCTTTTAAATGCCTGAGCAAGCCTGTAATACCTTCTTGCATTTTAAACTCCTTGTATGCTAGTAAACGTACCAGTTGGACCAGTGCAATCCGAAGTTTGTGTAAAAACTGGATGGTTAGACAGTGGTGAAACCAGCAAAAACGCCAGAGCACAGCAAATATCTAAACCTCTAGCTTGCCCCAACTTGCCTCAAGATCCAGTGAAGAATGTGCAGGAGCAGATGAATTTCCCTCTACTTATTAGAACTGCAGCTCTCTAACACAGCTTAAGGTTGTTTAAGGTCCTTAAGGTTTAAAAAATGCGTAATTATTTACACTTCTAGTATTTATGTATATTTATATTGTAGTTTGTGTGTAGCTCAGATTTCTGTGAAGTACATGAAAGCTGAGGAGCATATTGCTTGAGTTATTGATTATTACATTTTCACAGTAGTTAAGTCATTCATTACTGTGCAAAAGTATTAGGCCACCAGACAAGATATGCTATATACTATTGTCAGTCAGGACTTTGATAGACCCTGCAAAACCCAAGGGGCTTCAGTATTTCCTATGGCCAGTTGTTTTCATGCCAACAATCAGGACCTAGAGAAGATGTTTTGTCTACTCAGTTGGACTTTAAGGTGGGGATTTTATTTTAGCTGGCTGTATTGAAAACCTACAACCACACCAGCTCGTTTTAGATATGTATCAGTTTAAATTAAAAAAATCACAGATAAATAGTAATATACGTAGTAGAATAACTTCATTACAAGTTAGGTCTGGAAACTCATAAGAAATTGATATAGAAACATAGGTATTCGTCCTCATTTATCCTATGTTTGTTCTTTACCATGTTTTGGCACATAGCCTGAAGCATTAATATGAAGTTTGGAAATTGTGTTTTCTCATTAAAATACAATGTTCCCTCACTACTTCGCGGTTTGTTTATTGCGGACTCGCTGTCCCGCGGATTTTCAAAAAATATTAATGTAAAATATTTATCTTGGTATTTTTGCTGTTTCACAGGGTTTTGTGGTACTCCGTTT
>JAVSBU010334024.1:0-11067 GCA_033118015.1 Loricariichthys derbyi | reverse complement strand
TTGTCACTTATCATACTTTAACTCGCTCTAACTCAAAAGTACAATTTGCGACTTATACGGGGTTTTGCCGTAGCGGGTCACATATGGACGTAAGATCGAAATGTCACCTGGTGCAAGAAACGAACGAATCAAAAAGTTTATTTGAGGAATTAGACACAAGCTGTTTATAAAAAAAGTACTAAACAAGTGATTTCAGAGTCTGTTTGGATTAGGGACCGAACAAAAAAACAAACAAAAATCATGGTAACTTTATTTCACAGCTAAGCTAAGATAAGATAAGAAGCAAGCTGAACAGAACAAAAAAAAAAGAACAGAAAAATAGAATGAGAAAACTGTGATAAGAATGAAAGAGACAGAAAGAGACCGAAAAAACGAAAAAGAAGAAAAAAACAAAGAAAGAAGAAACAAAAAGAAAAGAAAGAAGAAACAGAAATACAGAAAGAACAAAAAACAGAACACAAGAAAAACAATAAGAATAGTGAGAAATTAAGAGAAACAAAGACAGACAAAAAGAAAGGAAGAAAGAAAGAGAGTCAAAAAGACAAAGAAAGGAACATGGATAGAGTAAGAAATACAATAACTAAAATAACAAAACAAAAAAAGAAAGAAATAGAGGAAGGAAAAAAAACTGAGCACAAGAAAAATAGTAATAAAGACAGAAAGAAAAAAACAAAATAGTGAGTGAAACAAACAAAGAAGGAAGAATGAAGAAAGAAACAAATAAACAAAGACAGAACAAATTACCTCAGAGCAATAGATGGACATAAAAGAATAAAAAAAAACAGTCAACAATACAAAAAGAAAGAAGATAGAGAAAAACAAAAATAAAGACTATAAGGAAGGCAGAAAGCTAAAAAAATACAGAAAGAAAGAGGAATACGAGAAAAGCAATAATAAAAATGCACAAAGAATGAACAAAGAAACAAACAAACAAAAAAGGCGAGATGGAAAGAAGTTAGAAAAGCAAAGGACAGAAAGATTATTAAAGACAATAAGAAACTAGGAAAGAATGACAGAACAAAAAAGATGGAAATATAGACAGAAAGAAAGAAAAAAAAGAAAGAAAGAAAGGGAGACAGAGAGAAAAACTAAAATAAAGAGACTATAAGGAAGACAGAAAGCTAAAAGAAATTCAGAAATAAAGGAAAACAATAAGACAGGCAAAGAAAGAAAGAATGAATAAAAAAGAGAGAGGTAAAAAAGAAGTTCTTTTGAATTCTCTCTTAATCGTTACATTTGAATCAAATTTGGCTTATTTGCATTTTTGGGACTGTGCACTTACTTTATATGGAACAGAGTGAACTTTTAGTGGATTTTGACTTTAAAGAATAATTACTTCTGTGTTTGTGGTGTGCTGCAGATCGTAATTAGCTTAAAAAAAAGAAAGAAAAGAAGCCAATCAGATAAATGAGTCTGTATCTGGAGTCGTTTATCACAGTGAGATCTGCACGTCTTCCTGTAGGCGGTTATCGTGACGTATTTAAATGGTACCAATCAGACTTTCTAAAAGCTCTGATTTTAATTTATGTTAATTATTGTTTTTTTTTATCTATAATAATAAACAAAAAGAAGCTGTTCCCATAAGCCTCTTAAGACGGAGCAGAACCGCAGAGTGGTTAAAAAACACAAGCTCAGGTATGTGGGAGTGTGAGAACCAGAGAGGAACCTGTAACTGGATCCACTTCCTCCACCGGCTCCTCCCAACCCCACACACACACACACACACACACACACACACACACACACACACCTAGCAGCAGCAAGAGCTTAAGAAAACAGAACGGCAGGATGTGTGATGTGTTTCTTTAGGCTGAAAGCCAGGAAAAGTGTCTGCTGCCTCCATCATCCACAGCACGAGAGAAAGAGAGAGAAAGAAAAAGAGAAAACGGCAGATAGAGAGAAAGAAAGAGAGAGAGTGAGAGAGAGAGAGAGAGAGAGCGAGACTAAAAGCTCAAACAGCAGAAGCTTTTAAGATTATCATCGATAAGCCAAAATAACTCCTGTCGGTTTTTGTTTAAATGAACTCTTAAAAAGTTTAAACAACTGAAAGAGAGGAATGGAGAGAAAGAGAGATTAAAAGAACGATGTAAAGACATGCAGCAATAAAGGAAAGAAAGCAGGGAGAAAGAAAGAGAGAAAGGGCAAAAAAAGGACAGAACCACAGAAAAAAGAACAAAAAAAGCTAGAACGACAAAAAGAAAGAGGAATATAGATGCAAAGAAAAACAATCAGAAAGGAAGAAAAACAAACAGTAAAAAAAATCAGACAGAACAAAAATAAAAAGACAGAACCATGGAAGGGAACAGAGAAGGAAAAACGAATGAAAGCTGGTAGAAAAAAATGACAAAAATAAAGAAATACAGAAAAACTGTGTAAGAAGAGAGAGATGAATGAAAGATAAAGGAAGTAAAAGAATCAAAGGAAGTAAAAGAATCAAAAAAGACCACGAGAAAGACCAAAAGAACTATGTAAAGAAAGAGAAGAAATGGAGAAAGATAAATACAGACTCCAAGAAAGATGTAAAGACATATATTAAGCAAGGAAGGAAAAACAGATAGTAAGAAAAAGAAAGACTGAACAGAAAAAAGAAGAGAAAAAAAACAGAAAAAATATACATACAGAAGAAAATAAAGACAAAAGAGACAACAAGAAAGAAGAAAGACGTAAAGAAAGACATAATAAAAAAATACAGAAAGAAAAGCAAAAGAAATGAAGGAAAGCAAAAAAGAAATTAAAAAAAATAAGAAAATAGAAATAAAAAACAAATGACAGGGAAAGAGAGAACACAAAGGACAAAAATAAAGAAAGTAATAAGGAAATAAAAATAAGAAGAGCAAAAGAAACAAAGACAGACACAGAGAGAGAAGAACAGAAAGTTTGTTAGTTATTAATTAATTAATTAGATAATAATTAACCTGTCCTTTATTTACACTAAACAGACCAATGAGCTTTGTTTAAAGGGAACCTTACTACCACAGCAGTGCATGATGGGATTTGTGGTTTTAACCTGCACTAATGACATTAGGCTCTGTCTCACTGCTTATTAATCATAGTTAATGATTGTTAATGATCTCCCCGTGTGTGTGTGTGTGTGTGTGTGTGTGTGTGTGTGTGTGTGTGTGTGTATGTGTGTGTGTGTGTGTGTAGACTAACCTCTGTGCAGGGTTCAGAGCTATGGCCCGGGGCTGGTCCAGGTCCTGCCAGAACAAAACTTTGCGGGACGTCCCATCTAAATTGGCCACCTCGATGCGGTTCGTCTCCGAATCAGTCCAGTAGAGCTTCCGACCGAGCCAATCACAGGCCAGTCCATCTGGAGAGTCCAGACCCGATACGACAACCTTCTGACCCGAACCCAGCACCGCCTCTTTCACTGCTACACCCACACACACCCACACCCACACACACACACACCCACACACCCACACACAGAGGTGTACATTCAGCACTCCAAAGTCCAACAATTTTCTGTTAAGATCTCCATGAAGGAAATTTAAATACGACCCTTCTGCTTCCAAAAAGTTTAGTTCAGTTTTCATACAAAGCTCCGCCTCCTAACTGACTGATAAGAACTTTTTGCTTTTATTAGCAATTTGTTCAGATACCATTGTTCAGAATAAACAACAAACTTATTACTGAAACCAAGAAAATCATTCTTTCAATCAGTTTTTCATTATCACAGTCTTCTTTCTTGTTTTTTTCCCTTTCACTCTTCCCTTTCGTGTCCAAAATAAAAAGCAAACTACTTTTCAAAAGAGAACATCTTTTTCGTTTCTCCTTTCTCGAAGTCTTTTGTTATTTTTTCTTTCTAGCTTTCTTCCTGTCGTTTCTTTCATACTTTCTTGTTCTTTCTTTAATACATTCTTTTTCTGCTTTTCTTTCTTACCTCTTTTCCTTTCTTTTATATTATCTTTCTATCCTGACATCCAACAATCACAGGGGACAAACAGAGCTGCTTAACGCAAGAAACCAAAACAAACCACAAACTACTTATCAAAACAAACCATTTTGCTTTACCTCAATGTTTTCCTTTCTTGTTTCTTTTCTAGCATCTTTCTCTTCTTCGTTCTTTTCTGTATTACTTTCTTGATGTTTTTTAATAGCACTTTGATGTTTTTTACTGTTTTTTGTCTTTATTTATCTCTTCCTCACCTTCATTTAAAAAATAAAACAAACTATTTTTGAAAACAAAATATTTTTATCTTTTGTCCTTCCATAATGTCATTCTAACTTCTTTCTTTTGTTCAGTCTTTTCTTTCTCTCATATTTTCTTGCTCTTTTTTAATGGCATTTTTTATTGTCTTTCTTTCTTACCTCCTTTCCTATTGAGTTTTTATCTTGATATCTAACAATCATGGAGGACGTGCAGAGCTGCTCAGCAAAAGAAACATTTTTTTAACATATAAGATATGGCTGTCCAAAATAAAATACTTCTTCTCTTAGTATCTTATTTCTTTATATCTTTCTTTTTCTAGCTTTTTCTTATTGTCTATCTTTCTGCTTTGCTGTCTTTTTTCCTGCCTGCTTATCTCGCTGTATTTCTATCTGTCTTCCTTTCTTACTGTTTTCCTTTCTTTTCTTTCTGCTGTGCTTTTTGCAAATAGTCTTTTTTTACTGCTTTTCTTTTCTCCCTTTCTCCCTTTCTTAAAACCCAGCAAATACAAAACCAAAGAACATATCAAAAATAACAGGAATCTTTCTTTATTATTTAGTGTCTTTCTTTGTTCTTTCTTTCTGCCCAACATCCTTTATATTTTTCTTTCTTTTTTGTTGAGTATTTAGTTATTTACTGATGAATACGACGCCGTTTCGTACCGTTGCTGCTCTGGTTGTAGTACGTCTGTTTGATCGCCTCTTCACTGACGTCGGTCCAGAACACGAGACTCTCCAAAAACAGGAAGTCGACGGCCGCGGCGTCCTCCAGGTCTCCCACCAGCACCGCGGAGTCGGCTCGTACCGAATCAGCGTCGACCAGACGGACATCCCGCCGATTAGCAAATAGCAGCAGAGGAGAACCTGGACCAAAAAGAATGACAGAAAGAACGGGAAAATAAGAAGGAAACAAAGTACCGATGATTTTAGCTCTTTAATGTAATTATGAACAGAATCAGTGAAACATCACCCGCTGTGGACTCACGGTACAAACAAAGGACTGGGAACGGTCACAAAACCATCTCTAAAGAGTTTGGACTGCCAATCCACACTCAGACACGCCGTCTACTAACAGAGGAAAATCAAGAGCACTGAAACCAAATGTCTTCATCTGTCCTCCTCCTTTAAGGTCTTCTTTCTTATTCTCTTTTTTTTTTACTTTTTCTTTCTTTTTTCTGCTCTTATTTGTTCTTGTCACTCCTTCTTTCTTGCTGTCTGTCTTTTATTTCTCTTTGTCCTTTTACTCCGTCTTTGCTTTTTTTTCCTTTCTCATTATCTTTCTTTTGTTCTGACCTTTCTTTCTGTCTTTCTTGCACTTTCCCTCTTTTCTTCCCCCCCGACATCCAGTAATCATGGATTATTCAATAATTCCTGTTTTTATTCTAAAGTTTCAGATACCACCGTCCAAAACAAACCACAAACTACTTATCAAAACAAAACATCTTTCCTGCTTTTTTAACGTCTCCTTTCTTATTGTGTCTCTGTTCTGCCGTTCATTCTTTCTTTCTTCATGTCCATCTTAAATTCTTTTTTACTTTTTCTTACTGTGTTTTTCTCACCGTCTTTGTAAATCTTTTTTTTCTACCCTTCTTTCTTTTTCATTCTTTACATTTTCTTTTTGCATTCTGTCATGTTTTACAGTTTTTTCTCTCTCTTGCTTTCCGTTATTTTCCAAAATAAAACCAAAAATACTTTTCAAAACTAGACACCTACACGTTTCTTCCTTCCATAACACATTTATTTTTTGTTCTTTCTCTCTTTCTTACTGTTTTCCTTTCTTATTTTCTTTACCTCCGTTTTGTTCAGTCTTTTCTCTTCTGTAGTACTTTCTTGCTCTTTTTTATTTGTAATAAAAAAGTCCATCTTTCTTCCTTCATTAATCTCTTATTTCTTCTTTTGTTTTCTTAACATCTCTCTGTGATTTATTATTTTTTTTTCCTCTTTTTCTTAGTATGTGTCTTTCTCAATCTTTCTGTCTCTTATTTCCTTCTCTTTTTTCTTACTATCAGAAACAAGCAAAAAATGGAATTAAACTAATCAATCAAATGGGATTTGAATCCGAATACGTAAAGTCTGATCTCTTAGCAAACACAAACCTGCTCCCTCACTTTATTTATCATTAAATAAACAAACAACAACAACTAAACCGGCGAGCAAACGAGGCTCCTCCGATCTCAGGAACTGCTGTGTGTATTTTAAGGGTGGAACTCTGTGACCTCACACTCTTTGTGTGTGTGTGTGTGTGTGTGTGTGTGTGTTTAGCATGTATGAGCCATAACCGTCGCTAAGCGTTTTTACGGTAACTCGTCCCTGCTCATCAGTCTGGAGGAATCTGATCCTACAGTCAGGTGAAACCAAAGCAGAGCTTTATTTAAAAATAAAAGGACGACGGCACTGAAAAGAAAAATAAAAATGACAAAAAAATGTTATTCTTCAAATAACCTGTGAGAATGATCTTATTTCTTTCTTAACTCTTTTCTTAATAAGAGTTTTATACTGTAAGAGTTAAGATGAGGTAAATCATCCAAATCTACCAAACTTTAAACCGGTTTTTCTCACTACTTTTTTCAGTCTTTTTTTTTAATATCATAGTTTCTTGCTCTTTCTTGATCCGTCTTTATTATTCATTTTCTCTCTCTTTCCTCCTTTTAAAAAAAATAAAAATACTTATTGAAACAAAACATCTTTCCTCTTTTATCTTTATTTCTGTTTTTTTTTCTTTCTCTCTTTCTTTATTCTTTCTCATTTTGCCCTTCAATCTCTTACTGTCTTTCTTTTTTGTTTTTGTTTTTCATCAGTCTTTTCTTGCTTTTCTTCTCTTAGCATCCATCAGTCACAGAGGCACAGCTGTTCAACATCAGCAACTTTATTCAAGTAACAATGCACAAAATAAACAGTTTTTTCATAACATCTTTCTTTGTTCTGCCTTTTTTTGTTTCTTTCATGTCTGACTTTGTTTTTAATGTCTTTCCTGTTTCTTTCTGTTTTCTTGTCTTTCTCTCTTAGTTCAGTCTTTTCTTTCTTTATTACTTTCTTATCATTTCTTTTTTCCTTTTCAAAATGAAACACAAATTACTTTTCAAAATAAAATATCACCTTTTTTTTTCCTTTTCCCCTTTAGTTTAAAATTTACTAAGATTTTTTCCCCCATGATATGCTGGGACGAATTTCCTGTTGGCTTTTTCTTCCATTATCACCTGTTTCTTGTTGTTAAAATCTTTTGAATACTTGGTTTGATGTTTGGATTAAACTAAATAACTTCAATAACGCTAATTACAAATTCAAACCGTGTCTCACGCCGTATATCATAAGCTGTAAAGAGAGACGTATCCTACGTTAAAAAAAAACAAACAACAAAGGTCAGCTTAAGACACTCTCAGAGAAGCGCTGTGTTTATGATCATTCTTATGAAGGTCTTAAGAAGCGTCCGGTCCCTGATACCGACTGTTAAACACGGTGGAGGGTCTGGGGTTTTGTGAGGACCTGTGAATCACGACATTCAGAGCTTTCTTAAACAAATAAACAAAAAACACTTGGGAAAGTTCATAAGAATCTTCTTAAATGCAATTTTTGAAAAAAACAAGAAGTTCTCAAATATTATCATGAAAAAAATCTTCACTGTTTTCCTACTAAATCATATTTTATAGCTGATGATATACAGCACAGGATTAAAATTACTGTTACTGATTATAACTAAACTGAGTGTAAGGTTATTAAACTGAATGCTTTTAACATTTATTAGAATTGTCCTTAAGAAAAAAGTTTTAAAAAATGAGATTGTTCTTAAGTAGTTATTATAATAATAATAATAACTGTTCAGACCAGTCCCCGGTCTACAACCTGTAGGGGGCGCTAAAGAGAAGACCTCGAACCCTGGGGTGTCTAGAGAGATTGATCTATGGGACTGGTATATTGCTTAGTAACACAGTGTGTGTGTGTGTGTGTGTGTGTGTGTGTGTGTGTGTGTGTGTGTGTGTGTGTGCGCTTTCACACTTCGTCGCTTGAATTCCTCACAGGTATGAGAAACATTTCCACAAACCTGCTTCATCCAAAACACACACATAAACACAAAGAGGACTGGGGTGTGCAGTGTGTTTAAAACAATAACAGAACACAACAAGACACACTCACATGTAACACATCGGCCCTCGGTCAAAAGGGCTCTCATTCCTCTGTTAGGCTAGGAATTAACTAAACAGATAAACACACACACACAGACACAGACACAGACACACACACACACACACACACACACACACACACACACACACAGAGAGATGGACCCCAATCAGCAGTTTATGACGTGTTAATGTGTAATATCTCACATTCCTGAGATAGCAGATAACCTGAGTAGAGCTTAGAGTGTGAAAGGAAAACCATAAAACCTTTTTTAAAGCTGCATTCAAGATAAAACACAACATAACAGCTTAACGTATGTCCTAACGCAAAACCCAATGAAAAACCCAATGCACAGTCCGATGCAAAACCCAATGCACAGTCTGATGCAAAACCCAATGCACAGTCCGATGCAGGTCCTAACGTACTGTTCTGATGACCATTAATATTTAAATATTAACTGTCACTCACATGCCTCCTTCTCTCTGTTCCTGTTATAATCAGTATTAATAATCTATAGTTACACCATGTAATTACCATGGACCCAGTTTTATTTATTTTTTCTGTACAATCACCATAACGTTCTCGAGCCTAGACAAATCCAGAGCATCATAAAGGTTTAGGTGATTACAGCCTGGAACATGCTGGTGGCACGTGATAGGGTACGAGAACACAGCTCCAGGGAGTGCCAGGGACGAGGTGGCATATTTATATATTTATACATAAACACAAAATGTGAGCCTTTACGGGAATAACAAAGATGCACAAAATACAAACAAAGCTACAAATGTAATACAATAACCAACAGAACCCACTTCATTAGAGCACCAGTTTACAGCACTGAGCTTCTGTGGCTCGTATCCCACCTCTGGAAGTAGAAGCTCAGCAGTGTGTTTCTGGCACCAAGAGGTGTGATTATGACTTGGTCACATGCACTTTTGAGGCGCCAGTTGACCTGAGGCCTGTCTTTGGAACATGGGAGAAAATCTGTGGGACATTTTTCAGCTCGGCGTAAAACAGACATGAGTAAGAGTTTTATCCTCTCGTATTCACTCGATGTGACAGAACCCAGCTGTTCTGTGCACACACACACACACACACACACACACACACACACACACACACACACACACACACACACGCTCACACCAGCGATCAGAAACAGTCTGCAAGTGAAAATCCTAAAACAAACCCAGTGAATCTAAACATGTAAACAGTGTGTTTGTGGTCGGGCTGCACATGCCGTAACGTTCTGATCTCTGACCAGCACTGAATCACCGATAATCATCACCACGTGCACCATCACTTCAACATCCACCCACCGCTTCTAACACACACCGAACCGCGCGCTCACACTTTCTCGTACACGTATGGGCTAAAACGGCGGAAATACAGAACACGTCCCGCGGTCAGGGCTTTCAGCAGGAAGATACGCAAACAAATAATCCATTACTAATTACTTCTTTCAAAATGTAATGGATTACTCATTACATCCTGGTAAAAGTAATCCCGTTACTCATTACATAAGTTACTCCCTAAAACCTGTATATAACAACCCGTACAAATTTCAGCGTGATCGGACCTTTAAACACGGCTCGGCCGCTCACCTGTGTGTTTCCTGGTTCACCATTTAGCGTGGCCTGTTTATTTTGCGGTTCTTGTGCATCTGTGTGACCTGTTTTTTGTCTGTATGTCTATTTATGAGTTCATTAAAAGCATTACACATGGGATTTAGCCTAAGAGTGTGTTTTTAGTTTATTCAGTAAAAACGTGAGCTGTAATCCAGTGCCTTTACTTGTGCTCGTACCCTCAGACTAACTGGTGAAAGGTTTTCATTAAGGCTGGTAACGCAGCACAATTCGAGCAACTTGGCACCGTTTGATATTTTGTGGCCGGCGCCATGAAGCTAAAGCTAGTGAGAGCATAGAGCGGTACAAACCCACAGCGCCTGCTTTGTTTATACAACTATAATCGTTAGAATGAAAGAAAATCAGAATCAGCCACAAACACAAAGGACATTTACTTAAAAAAAAAAAAAAAAAAAAAAAAAACCAATGTGAGAATATGTGGAACACTTCCATCTACACCGGGTTTTTATTTATAATATCAAAAATGATGTGACACTAAACAGGTCGATACGATGAACCTTTTATTTGAATGAATCCAAAAACGATTCAATAGACAGAATTAGGAAAAACACAGAAGATCAGCCAGATGGAACAGAGAGACTTTATGAGTGAATATGAACCAGGTTCTATAGTGATGAGTTAGAGAGGATACAGTAGAGCTCCGCCTACTCACGGGTCAGCAGTCGCAAATTCAGCCATTCGCTGATTTTTCTCTGGAACATATCTACTTGTTATACATGTATAATTTACCAATGTATAACAAAATATATGAAATAAAAGAAAAAAGTGTTATTTACTACTGTATTCTTACCTTGGAGACAAATGAGTTCAGCTAACAGAGGTTAAAGGCAGAGGTAATGCAGGCACTGTAGATACATAAACGAAAACAAAACCTGCCCTTTCTTTACTTAGAACGTAAACGAAAAACTGCCCTTTCTTTACTTAGAACGTAAACGAAAACTGCCCTTTCTTTACTAAGAACGTAAACGAAAACTGCCCTTTCTTTACTTAGAACGTAAACGAAAACTGCACTGCACTTTCTTTACTTAGAACGTAAACGAAAACTGCACTGCACTTTCTTTACTTAGAACGTAAACGAAAACGGCACTGCACTTTCTTTACTTAGAACGTAAAGGAAAACGGCACTGCACTTTCTTTACTTAGAACGTAAAGG
>JAVSBU010333997.1:0-11069 GCA_033118015.1 Loricariichthys derbyi | reverse complement strand
GAGGATATGGAGGTGGTTGGTGTGGGGACGGAGGATGCGGAGGACGGGGTGGGATGGAGGAGGATGACTCACTGTGGCGACCCCTGAAAAGGGAAAAGCCGAAAGAAAAACAAGAAGATGCTAGCAAGACAAGTTTTTTATGTCCTTTATAATGGACATTCGATTCACCTGTAAACAGAAATTTAAGGACACTTTTCCCCTTGGTTTTCAGGACGTTAAGGGTCTTGCTCAAGGACCCAACGGTGGCAGCTTGGCAGAGGTGAGATTTGAACCCTGGACATTCTGGTCCATAGTTCTGTACCTTAACCGCTAGGCTACCACAGTCCCTATTGGGCAGTATTAGCTGCTAATCAAACATTAGCAAGATGACTGTTCATGCTTCATTAGTTGGGTTCAATGAACGGACAATTAAATCATTAATCTTAACTAAAGATTCGTGATTGTGATAGGGGTCACTGCTGTAGCACTAGAGAGGATGATCCCCCATCCAATTGTGACTCCATCCACTTTAATTACAAGGCAAATCTTTACATACGAATACTCTCCCTCCTCTAGTTCAGCCAAGTCTTTCCTCAAATCTAAGCGGTTGGGGAACTGGAGTGGTTAAAGCATTGGTAGAAGATTACACAACCATAGAAGCACTTTATAGTTCTACAATTACAGACTGTTGGTCATCTGTTTCTCTACAGTCTTCTTTACTATGTTCTCTAATGGTTAGGCTCCCCCAAAGGAGCAGCCCAGATCAGCTACTATTAGGGTGGTGGATCAATCTCAGTACTGAAGTGACACTGATACTGGTAAGAGTTTGAGACACAGCAGTGCTGCTGGAGTTCTTAAACATGCGCTCCATATTAGAGACACCTTATTTCTCCACCTTGTAGATGCAAGGTCAGAGACAGCAGCTCATCTGTTGTGGCACAGCGTCATCCTCAAATCCTTTATCAGTGCTCACAAGATGCTGGTGGTTGGACATTTTTGATAGGTGGACTCTTTATATCTGATATGAGCTGCTCCTATGGGGGTCCAACCGTTAAAGAACAGAGTAAAGGGGACAAGGAAATGCATGAACTACAGTCTGTAATTCTAGAACCACAAAGTTCTATACGGTGAGTGGAACCGATAACATGGACAATGAGTGTAGGAACAGAGGAGCATAATTTTGAAGTTCTGATGGAGACATTTGATAATGAAAATGGATTTAAAACACTATCAAACCCAGTCAGGCTTCAGTGAACAATCAAATAATTCAGCTTGTTCCTTGCTTGTAATTCTGATAAAATGAAAATATAAATGTTTTTATTATTATTATAGTATTACCAACACTGCACATTCAAATGCCTGACATTTTTAACACTGAAACACTCTTTTGTGAAAGTAGAAAATAACACTAATTTAAAATATGTTCTAGTATCCCCATTTTTTTGCAACTTTAAAACTTTTACAACATTTAAAATGAATGCACAAATGAAGCAGTCAAATTTAAACAGCACATCCAATCTAGGAATCGGATTAAGAAATTCATAGATAAGAGTGTAGAGTTGTCTCGCAAACGCCTAGCAGAATCAACACGGTTGCCAGGTCTTCTTTTTTTAAGAGACTTCGCTTCTGTTGGGCTTGTTTAAATAGACCTGGTTACTTGTTTCTCTGATTGCTAGACTTGGAATAAAATGCAGCAGGTACAAAACACTCTAAAAGACTCTCAAACACAGTATATGTTTGAGGAAATGATGAATTTTCATTATTTAATCATTTTATTAATCCTTCTGTGACATTATTAAGATAAGATAATCCTTTATTTGTCCCACATAGAGGAAACTTACAATTGGTTGGTTGCAAGGTAGAAATCTGACTATTGCCAGTCATGTAATGCCCCTTTCACACATATCAGTATTTTGGCCTGGGCTGTTGTGAGTCAAAAAAACCACGAGATTAACAACAAAAATCAACACAAAAGGGGGCGGAGAATATTATGCAAATTATCCTACCGTTAAACCTCGCCAGGTCTCGTATACACTCCAGAGTGTCGTGATTGTACGTTGAATCCCACACCAAGCTTCATTAAAAAGTCGGCGAAAACTTCCAAGCGATGCTGAGAACCCCCCATATGCTGCGTTTTGCTATGTATGATCACGTCACATTCGGCCGATAGTCCAAAACAGCAATGATTACGTATGAGTTCCACAGAAGGCGCACTTTGGCCCGAAGGCAAGGTTGATGCTGCCATGAAAGGTGAAATTAATATATGCAAATTTAGCCCCGCCCCTAGCCCAGACTGTATGAATTCAGGGCTTTTAATATTAATATAATACATTTCCCTCGTGATATTAATACATTTTCGTGATATCAATATAATATAATTACACAAGTTCATTCCCATGTGATCACATTAAGCTTTCTTTTTTTTTTCCCTATATAGACTTTCATCAGCTGTCTAGCTCTCTATATAGGTGCCCTACCAAATCATATGATAATATAGAGCTTTGCTAACTACCTAGTGCACTCTGAAGCATAGAGTGATCCGATTGAGATCCAGCCAATGGAGTTAAAGTCATCTGTGTTCAATTTGCCAGAAGAGATAAACGCTTTTTACCTGTGAGCACAACTTAATGTTTAAATGACAGCCCTAATTAAACGGACAAACGGTTATATTAAATAATTAAATAATATTAAATAAATGTCTATATATAACATTAAATTAAGCAATACCTGTAACATTTGTGGTAATCTGTTGTAGTAATCAGTATTTGTTGATCAGTCCTGCACACCTGCTTGGAGGAATCGCTCCGGTGTCTCATGAACGAAGAGGACATGAACTTATATCCAACAATGGAAATGGCTTTTCTATAACATTTATATCCTTGAAATGACACTATTCCTCTATGATAGACTATGAATCCTCCTCGGCAGGCTTCGTCTAACCATGGCAAAGCATACAAACATGGGTCTCGTCTTCAAGCCCGGCAAAAATCAAACGTTTCATTTTATCCAGGGTTTGCAGTATTTAGGCCACACCCTCCCGTTAAGGCCAGGGAAAGCTATGACATGCCCAGGACACTCAGAGTAAACTCAAGTAAGCACGGGAAAAGGCCTTGCCATGACAGCCCAGGTCAAAATACTGCTATATGAGAATGGGGTATAAACCCAAGGCTTTCTTATTATTTAATTAGCTAACTGTATGTAAATTTGATCAGATTACTGACAAAATCTCATTTTCTGCACTTATGAGCTAATCAAGTGCATGTAAGCACACTCAGGTTTAAGACAAACTGATAGCCCTAGTCAAACGATTTAATATAACCTGCATATCACATAGATATTGAGATCGGCTAAATGATGTTTCATCGGTTAGGGCACTAGGCTATGGACTGAAAAGTTAGGGTTTCAAACCCTAGCTCCTCCAAACTGATGTTCAGCTCCTGAGAAGACCCTTAAACCTCTCTAACACTGACTCTGGTTGACTGTGCACTTTGAGCCCAATGTGGTTAACTGAGGTCTGAGAAGATTAAAAGTTCATTGCACTGTACAGCGTTTGTTTGCATGTGAAGCTTGACCCGGGTGAACCCAATATATTTTACAGTGGTGCTTGAAAGTTTGTGAACCCTTTAAAATGCTCTGCATTTCTGCATAAATGTGATCTAAAACAACATCAGATTTTGACACAAGCCCTAAAAGTAGATAAAGAGAACCTAGTTAAACAAATGAGACAAAAATATTTTACTTGGTCATTTATTTATTGAGGAAAATAATCCAATATTATATATATATATATATATATTAGTGAGTGGCAAAAGTATGTGAACCTCTAGGATTAGCAGTTAATTTGCAAGTGAAATAGTCAGATGTTTTGACTTATTGACTGTGGTAGCCTAGCGGTTAAGGCACTGAATCCTGGACCAGAAGGTTCAGGGTTCAAATCCCACCTCTGTCAAGCTGCCACTGTTGGTTCCTTGAGAAAGATCCTTAACCCACAACTGCTTAGAATGTAAGATTGAATCGACTCGCTCTGAATAAGGGCAAATATTGGATGCAAGGCACAAAAACTAATATAGATATTTATGGAGACGTCGCACTGTTTGATCGAGCTTACCGACATGGCAGTATCCGCACAACATCGTTGGCCTTGTAGCTTTCGATGCAGACGGCGCAGTTGTCAAATTCCAACTCTGTTTCCTAGAAACAAAGGCCACAGAGGCAATTATGTCAGCATGTGTGCGTCTGTATGCTTGTTTGTTCTGGCTAATGGTGACTTCCCAGAAACAGAGAACACAGAGATGGAGCTGCAATAAAGGGCATGAAGCATAACTAATGAGAATAAATGGCACACAGGCTTTAGCTGTGGGTCTTATGATAGGAAGAGGAGAGCGCAGAATGGAATAACGGCTGCACAATCACACAGATTAACTGATCTACAGGCAACCAGCATTTCTTCTATTAGATCAGAAGCTCTCAAACGTTTTTACCAACATTTGTTAGCTTGGCTTGAACTAGGCTTTTGTAAAGCTGCTGTTTTAGTTTTAGCATCCCCAGAGAAAGGATGCACATTTCTAAGAACTACAAAAAAGTTCAAGTTCGGGATTTTCTTGTGCCAGGAAACCATAATCTGGGCTTCTACGTTACCACTGCGTTGTGTGACACAACCATCTGGGTTCATAGAGAATTACAACCAGAAACTCAAGGAGATATATGGATACACTTACAGAGGACATGGAAGTAGTTGGTGTGAGGACAGAGAAAAATTTGTACCGTCAGCAAACTCCTCAAATCTTTACTGAGGCGCTTCACCATGTTGGCCAACATGAGACTTTTTATTGTCGCTGGTATCAGACCTCATGTCAAGTTTGCACGGCTTTCTTTTGTCTTAGTGTGGAAGCAGGACAAAGACTCAAAGCAGCATCAATAGCTTACGAGCTTAAATGAGGAAGACTAAAGTAACTGGGCAAAGGTCATGTCACCTTGTCTCCTTTCCTGATGGTATGGACTTGCAGTTTGCTGATGGCCTTCTTAGCAGCATCTCCCAGCCGTCTCTGAAAAACAGGAGAACTCTGAACATTAATTACATTCATAACAGCAACAGAACAGTTATTTTTAAAAGGACTAGATAGTTTCCCTATGATATTTGCCCGGTTATAATGGAAAAAATAAATTAGTTTATTATATGATTATTTTTCTCTTAAATCTAAGAATATGCTATAGTAACTCGAAATCGCACATTTAAATTATCGTACCTTTGCGCATGTTCAGTATAAATTCCACACAAGTAAGGTCATTCTGTCATGACCAACACGTAGAATGTTTAGTACAATTCAACATCTCCAACTTGATCGCCCAGGATGAAATTATGGGAATAAAAAGGTCCTGCAAAAATACATGTACTTACCTTGTTTCATCCCGGGCGTCGCTGTAGGACAGGTTCTAAACTTAACTAACGGAAAGATTTATAATACTGAATAGTGATGAGTCGGTCGTGAAAGATCCAGTTTTAAGAGTCGGCTCTTTGAGATGAACGAAGAGAGCCGGTTCCTGATTGGGAACCGATTTTTGGGAGCCGTAGTGGGCGGAGTCTGTGTAATACACTGTGTCTTACACGTGATGGCACAGACTGTACATTGTAGCAACATCTGTCCCCTCAAAGAATCTTTTCTAAAACAGGTCAGATCTAGTTTTCTGATTTAAGCTACAAAAAACAAAGTCAAAGGAGCCACTTGGGAGCCAAAAGAGCCGGAATGCCCATCACTAATACTGACATGAATTTATACACGGCACTTTCCTCAATCTCCATAAATAATATATGTAGAACCAAAAAATATATAAGTACAACGATTCCGGTATTAAATTATTCGAATACAAATCAAGATAATATTTTGGTGATTCATTTAAAGGAAAATATTAATATTTGCGAAGAATCCGGATTACCGTTCACAAGAATTTGTTGAAACAGAAGCCAGAAGGGAACGATGGTTCAGATCACAGTGACCTAGACCAGTCCTATATTATTGTCCAAGGTATAGTAATTCAATTTTACAATAATTGAAACATATATTTATGTACATGTTATAAAAAATAAAAATAGTGTGGTTATAGCATCCACTCTGCACCAACTCATAATCAGTGCCTGTGAATGAAGAATGTGATAGGGTTACACTTGGATATTTTTTGTTTTAAACAGCATGCAATATCAAAATGTCCCTTTATATAAAGTAGATATGGCCAACTACCACCTGATGCATTTTCATGAAATTCTACTACTGGTCAGATATTGGCCGAAACCGTACCTAGCTCTTTATCTTTTTGGTTTAAATGACGGTCTAGAGACAGAAGAACACTGCAGTGAAGCATAAGAACCTTATCCCAAGTGTGAAACATGGTGGTGGTAGTATTATGGTTTAGGCCTGCTGCATCTGGGCCAGGTTTGCCATCATTGATGGAACAATGAGTTCTAAATTATTCCAGCAAACTAGGACATTATTAAATAAAGAGCTGTGATTTGGAGCCAGGACTTGTAGTTGGTGACAACAGTGCTGCTTCCCAGCAAACAAATGCCCTTTTGAAGTAGCCACACTCTCCATCTAAGCCTGCACAAGCACCAGCAAATACATTACAGACTGACTCACATATCAAGCCCCCCATCAGAGGTGCATCTGTGTTTACTCACAGCTCAGACCAATTTAGTAACCTTAAAATAAACTAAGCTCTTCTCGACAAGTGCAGTAGTGGAGTACAGAGGTTTTCTGTCGCAGGTCGTCAGCAATTAGACTTTGATAATAAAACAAGAGGAAGTGCATTAGCTCGTAATTGAGATTCAGGCTCAACACTGATTTTGTGAGCACACTGAGATCAAGCACAGTCCAATCAGCAATCAAGAAGCAATGCAGAGAAAATTAGCACAAAACACATTCATCAAGAGTCGGGTCTGTGAGAGAATCAAACCATGGTAACAGAAAAGCTCATTTACAGCTAAACAGATTCCTGAGTCAAAGTGATAAAGGAGGCTAAATATGCACATGGTTGTACCTGTAATAGCAGTGGAATAAAGGTTTCTATCTCCAAAATCTGCGCTGCTTCTTCCATCAGGATGTTATCATACTGCAATAGAAGAGAATGTGATTTGATAACAATTATGACCTGACGATAACCTTTTAATCGCTGATTATCAAAAGGTTACCTTAAAGCCGAGCTCCACGAGATCATGCCGTTTTAGAGCAGCGTGCGTACAGGTCATGGCGATGATCTTAGCCTCCTTCACAAGTAGGTATTTAGATCTGTCCAGCCCACTGCGCAACAACTCAAAGGCCCTAAACTCCTGCAGGAAGAGAGCAATCGTAATTAGAGATTATCACATCTGAAATGTCTGATGACCAAGCACTACTGCACTGCGCATCCAAGATCCACCAACGCCTTCTAGTGCCTTCCAACCATACACCAACGTACATTACAGATTTTAAACAAAAAAAAAAGTCCCTTGAAATGAGTAGATATTATTCAAGAGCTTTACAATTGTAAACAAAATGTTCTATAGCAGTTTCAACATATCTTAAATAACCAATTGAAAACCTTTTTTATTTCTCAAATTTTCCTCAGAAACGTTTAAGTGCTCATCCACAGTAAAGGCAAAAATGTATGGTGTGTTTTAAAACTCTCAAATTCGTATTTCACTGAAAGTCACTGATTTTGTATCTTATTTTCCCGGAAGAATATATCATGAAGCAATAAATTTAAATAAAAACATCAATGTTGTTTGTTTTTTCTTTATCTAGATAAAAACTATTCCTTAAAGTCGTTGAATTTGAGGCCAAAAAGTGTGACATGCCGAAGTGCTGATTTTCAAGTTGAAATTGTAATGTCATCTGAGCTGATTATTGCTTCGCAGGAAAATAAAACATGAAGAGAAGGCAATAAACCTCAATTTTTTTGCATTATTTGACAGTCCTAGGGTAAAAGAATATAATTTCTAGAAAATATAGTGTGTAACGGGCGTTTTCTCATTCAGTCAATAAACCCAACGAAACATGAATTCCCCATTCTGAGCAGGGTTAAACTGAAAACACTATCTATTGTTGCTTAGGGCAAGAACAGAATAAATACGAGCATATCCCAAGCTTGATGCTTTCTAAAAACGACCAAATGACTTGCATCAAATTCAGTTTTGTAGTTCCGTCAATAAATAGGTAACGCCCGTTCCACAGAAATGCTTTGAAATCCCACCAAAAAGCACGTCCTAAACACTAACTTTTCCTGGAAATAAACATGTGACCATCTCCAATAATAAAATTACCTGTAGATAGCGTTGCGAGTTGATCAAGAACCGTAGGTGAGTAAGTTCCGTTGTTGTTTTTTTGGGAAAGTAACATCCGTTACGCCCGTTCATATCACACGTAGTCAAGAACTGTCAATCGTAACAACCGTTTTATTTTTCAAATTTTTCACCTTTTATTACATTTTCTCTGCAGAAGATTGTTGAGTTTTATCAGTTATCCAAAGAGAAATATATTGTGAATGTAACATCCGTTACATTATGAATTCCCCTGTCAATGTGTCAACGTAACACCCGTTACCCATCACATTTGTACTTTTAATTTTCTTATGTACACCATGTTTTCATGCTTCTGCATATATTAGTTGTAGAAAGACAAAGCATTAGCTGCCTATTAGCAGTTTTTTGCTAAAATCTTGCTGATAGTACTGATATTGGTTATTTTTAATGTCAATGTAACACCCGTTACAACCTTGACCCACACAAAGATATTTGAAAAAAGTACTTTCAAGCCCATGTACTATCTATTCTTTAATTTTTTTCATTAATAAAGTATTTACTCTTTGAACTAAAGCCATATTTATGTCAAGTTCTAAATATATATATATTAGTCACACTTTGTCTCTTTACTGTGGATTAGTGCTTAAGCAAAATATCATCTGCTGCAATTAAAAGAATTTTAAATGATGTCACTGCAATAAAATGTGTCTTATTGTAACAGTTTCACCAAATTGAAACAACTAAATACCATCTTAAATTGAAAATCAAAGTAAACAAACGAGCCAGTTTCCATTGCAACAGTAAGAATAATAAATACAAAGACATTCATTCAAGACATGCATATGAGAATGAGATATGCACACTCTGGGATTCCGAAAATGCGACTGCATAAAGCATCGTCCTAATCCATTATGCATCGTTACAACCCTAATTAAAGATTTACTCTAAAATATATGCACATATTAACGTCATTTTGCTTTAGCTCAGGATTTCTCAGCCTCCTTAAATTAATAAATTAAATGCACTTGGTATTTTTCCACTGATCAAGCTACTCTGAAGTGCAGCACAGAGCAGATTTCATTTACTTGTTGTAGTGGGAGAAATTCTGAGGAGTCTGCTGGGTAAAATACCACTATTCTTAAAATACCGCACTTCCCTTGAATAACCTTTCTTATGTAGGGGAACTGATAAGAAAGTCTAACCAGTAACCCACAAAGACCAAGGCTCTTAGAGCTTTGGGCAATAAATAATTGATGTGTTACTATTTTTTCACTAATATTAAATGGATCAAAACATGCAACATTTATGAGATATTTTTATCATTGGCCTGTCCTTGAACGATGAACAGCAGCTCGGTTGCTTCCTGTTCCATGGCTAGAACATGAGAATCAACTGAGACACACAAAGAGCCTGGTTGCAGCAACTGCAGAATTTTTGAAACAAGAGAGCAGGGAATCTATTACAAGTCTGTCTCGTCAGCAGCTGCCTTATCAAACGAACAGAAATGTATCTGGCAACGAGAGCTTCACTTCCGTTCTTCTTTGATGGAAAAGCAAATCTAGAGGAAAAAGACTACTAGAAGGTGTAGCAAATCAGCACAATGCATAGCTACAGATTATTGTAGGTAAAACATTGTGAGCTATCCAGACATTAGTCACCTTGCATGTTTAAGGTGGCCTTCTGCAGATGGTGTTAGATGAGACTAACTGGGTTATAAATAATTATGGTTTATGCTACAGGACTTATAAATTGAGAAGAGGTGGTACAGTGTAGTCTAGTTCGATGTGTGGAAAATGGGTCACAAATTAGATGTTAATGAGAAGCAAAAAGCTGCACCAAAGGCAAGTGGCAAAAATCTATTTCACATTTCCTACAGAAATTTCCTACAGAGAATTGTGAGCAAAATACGAAGCTGATAGACGGGGAACTGTTATGAATAAAAACGGCTCACTTCCAGGTACGAACTCCTTCTAGAAGTCAATACAGATCAACCAATTTCTGAAGGAATGCTCCACAGAGAACTGCATACTAAGAACATATGGAGCAGAGTGGAACACAAGAGGCCTTGGCTCATTTTTGCTCATAAAGTTGCCTGGTTCTAGTAGGCAAAAAGGCACAAAAATTTAAATGTTCATGACTGGAGCGTGTTATCTGCCTGTACACCTTCAATAAGAACAATTTTTTGCATAGTAAGCTTATTTGCTTGAAGTTTATTAATTTTAAATGCTTAAGCACTGTTTCACCACGGTGGGTGATCCCCATCTGGGCTCTTTCCCCAGCCTTATGAGTCTGCACGAGACACACGACCTAGTCGGAAGACACCACAGATTTGACTCAGGGGATCTTCAGTGGTCAACTAGCTTTAGATTAGTATTTGTTAAAGCAAGAAAACAAGTAGGGAGCTCAGTGCCACTAAGACAAGAGAAGATGCAACAAAAAGACTAAAGAATAAAGCAGAGGGACAGTTGAGACACCATTCAGTAGAAGTTATTAAAAAAAAGCTGACAATTAGACACTTCAAGCCCTTGTGTGCTTGAGGTGAGATAAAAGTTTCTGAATCTATATAATGATCAGAGAAAAATCATTTAAGCTCCCTGGTCCATAATGCTACGTTCACACATACATGGTTGCGCCGAGTTTACTGAGATTTGGCTTACCGAAACTTCCGAATTGTATCCTGGAGTGTTCCTGTAAAACTGGATGCTTACGAAATTAACCGGTGGTGGGCGTGGCCTAGACCAGGAAAAAAATCCCAGTCGCACAAAAAGTTTCAACATGTTGAATCTTTCCGGGAGTTTTTGCCGGAACCATAACATTA
>JAVSBU010333986.1:0-11070 GCA_033118015.1 Loricariichthys derbyi | reverse complement strand
CCTGTTGGAGTCTGCAAAAGACCTGAGACTGGGATGGAGATTTATCTTCCAACAAGACAATGATCCAAAACATAAAGAAAAATCTACAATGGAATGGTTCACAAATAAACGTATCCAGGTGTTAGAACGGCCAAGTCAAAGTCCAGTCCAGAATCCAATCGAGAATCTGTGGAAAGAGTTGAAAACTGCTGTTCACATCCAACTTCACTGAGCTCGAGCTGTTTTGCAAGGAAGAATGGGCAAAAAATTCAGTCTCTCGATGTACAAAACTGATAGAGAGAAACCCCAAGCTACTTGCAGCTGTAATCACAGCAAAAGGTGGCGCTACAAAGTATTAATGCAAGGGGGCCGAATAATTTTGCACGGCCAATTTTTCAGTTTTTTATTTGTTAAAAAGTTTAAAATATCCAATAAATTTCGTTCCACTTCATGATTGTGTCCCGCTTGTTGTTGATTCTTCACAAAAAAATTACAATTTAATATCTTTATGTTTGAAGCCTGAAATATGGCAAAAAGGTTGAAAAATTCAAGAGGGCCAAATATTTTCGCAAGGCACTGTATATGGTAAGAGGAACTGATAAAATGGACAATGAGTGTAGAAACAAGTAGGTGTACCTAATAAAGTTACCAGTGAGTGTACATTTTTCCTGTAACTTAATATAGAAATGATTGCCATTTATATAGTTACTTGGGCTTTTGTATGAAGAAGAATTAAATAGAGAGGATTAAACTGAGAAATGTGTTTACAAAGGGTTAACAGCCATACATCTCTGTGAAAACAGTACCTAGAAATAGAAAAAGACACACATGCATTCAATCCAATGCAATCCAAAATATTGTCACGTAAGGGTCTCTTATAGGATCATGCCCTGTTTTGATATCAAAGCTCTGAACATTGATACCTGATACCCACTATCACAGTACAGTGTTCACTCACTTATCGCGTTCCAGACCCACCTGCAATAAGTGAATTTCCATGAAATAGTGACACTATGCTTATTGTAGTAGTTATACAGTCAGTACATATTTTAAGTCACTTACACGAGAGACTTCAAAATAAAAGAAGTCTCTCGTGTAAGTGAAGTTAGCCACAATAAGAAAGTATTTACACCAATATTAAATATAGATAACTGAAATATCAATTAGTTAATTAACCCAAATGAATAAACATTTTAGGTGGTTATTTAGACTATATAATATGTACTTGTCACGAACGGGGGATTTAAACATAAATATAAGGACCCACACTCAGGACAGCGTAAAATAACAATAATGTTTGTTAAACAAAACAGACACAGAACTGAACAGAAACCAAATCAAACCAGAACCAGCCAAGCCGGCTGACCCTCTGGGATCGGCAGAAGGGGTCCACAAGCGCACGTCCCAAACATCGGCAACACCATGACATGGGACCAGGGAAACCAGACACCTCTCTCTCGGCAACCAACACCACTGGACACGTTCCTGCTGGACATATTATGGATGCCGAGCGTGCAACCAACCAGCCAAGAGGCCGCCGGGAGTACCTCCATGAAACAGGGGAAATCCTCCTTTCCCTACACTGTCTAAGGCCCTCACATACCTCTGGGCTCCGACCCATACCCCTCCTGTCCTCTACCAAGAACAGGAGGTACCTTTAGCCCTACCAAACACTCACAGGGGCAGGGACGTGCCCCGGACCAGGTCACACAGAACCTACAATAGAAACACAGAACAGGTTAGTCAAGGTACACCGCTAGCCTCGCCATAGCACGCCACTGTGGGCAGATCTGGAGCTCGAGTGGTGTGCTATCCCACGTAACAGGGCGATAAGCCACAATACCAGATCTGTCACAACCCATTTAAAGGCCTGAACACAGGTGCGAGTAATCAGGCTGTGCTATGGCGCTGCGTCGTCAGATGGCGCTAAGTACATTCTACATGCGGCGCGGCCACCGATCACGAGGAAGACTGTCTCAAAGCCCTAAGGAGACAGCCTCCTCGTTACAGTACTAGGCATGTGCAAAAATACTTTAAACAGAGAAACCCAGTGAAACAGCAAAAATACCACGATAAATATTTTACATTAATATTTTTTGAAAATCTGCGAAACAGCGAGTCCGCAATAAATGAACTGCGAAGTAGCGAGGGAACACTGTAAACAAGCCTACTATTACGGTACTTACCACTATTACAGCCATGACTTGTGCAAATAAGTAATATGAATGTAAAATCCAGTCTGATACCAGTCCTATATTACATTGGTATATCCAGACCTACACAGTGTTTAGATATTAAAAAGCAAAGCAGTATGGATTTCCACCTGACCTCACCATAGTTACTAAGACACATATAGAGCTTAAATGCATATCGTTATTGTAATGTTAGGTACTGACTAAACTGGCCTCTGTCCATACGTGGGTGTTAAATGAGGAGGTGTGTTGTGAAGTGTTAATGAGATCTGTGTGTGTATGTAGCCTATCGGCTCCAAGACTATTTCTGGGCGATAGCAGAGATATAACGCAAAACAGCGCAGGCTGAAAATAAATACAGAGTGTGAAGAGAAAGCAGAGAGAGAGAGAGAGAGAGAGCATGCAAGAGCGATAGATCCACCTAAGCTAAATAAAATGAGCAAATAATGTCAGGGCAAAGAAGAAGGGGAGAAATGTAGTTGCTGAGAGGGAGGAGGGAGGAACAAGGGGAGTCAGTCAGACAGAGTGAGATGTTGACAGGCAGCATGCAACAGTGTGATGAGAGATCACAGCTGAACTCCATGCCATTCAAAATCTGTCTATGAATGGGAATTAATGGATCCACCTGGAGAAAAACGCTAGCATCAGAATCCAGTTCCTTCTTTTTCTGCAAGGACTAGAAAGAGGAACACGCACAATCTTGTGCTTTCATTCTTCAAAGGAAGATATTCACTTCTGCCAAAGCTGTTCAGTCTGTGAAGTCGGTGTCTTGAGTTCGATGATTCTAAACTGAGATGGGGACTGTGAGTGAACTTTGTGTTTCCAGCTTCCAGGCATTCATGTGTCCCACTGTGTGTCCAGCTGCATCAGCAGGTGGGTTCTTCTCCGGTCACTGTGGATGTGTTTGTCTCTGTGCTTGTTTGTGTTTTTTGTCAATGAACAGGAATCTGCATTCTTGTAATCAAATCACTCTGACCGCAATAGTATTGAAAGATATTTGCTCTCTTTCTCTGACAGAATGCTAGATCAGCCTCTCATTGTTACCGTGGTGATGGATTGTTCATAGATTTTGGAATCATTTAATTTGGTGATGTGATCTTGTGAAATATGTGGTTGAAGTAGATGCTCTGATTTAATAATATACTGTAGAACACACAAATCAGATCCAGTTTGTCTTTGCCAAAGTTTCTGATGTTGCCTTATAACATTTTGTGTAATAGAACCTAAATATTGCACTATGTTGGTTGATGGGAGGTCTTCATTCTGGCACCTAAAATAAAAGAAAGAACGATGAAAGAAATAACAAGAAAATATGTACAGAGAGAAAAAGGAGCATAAGGAGTACAATAAATGTATATCCTGTGGCTTTTACTGTTTTTCTTAGGGATCTGAAAGTAGCTTACTGAGGCTGAGTTAAGCAACGACACACTTCCTTAACAATGTGTAGATTGTGTGTATGGAAAAAAAAACTGACAAGATCAATGTAAAGATTAATGATTTTTTTTTTTTTTGAGTATTATCAGAGGAAGTAAAACCCTGACAAACTACTCACCTAATACTCAAATGAAAATAATTTTATTTTCATAGCTGGTTAATCCAATTTAGGGTTGTGGTGTGCTGGGTCCTAACCAGCAACACATGGTTCAAGTTGGGAAACTACCTTAGATGGGGCACCAGTTCATCACAGGGTACATGCACACACACACACATAACCTCACTCAAACTGGTACACTTTACAGAAACTAATTGACCTAATGCATATCTTTAGAATGTGGGTAGAAACCAGAGCACCCGGAACAAAAAAATGAATAAATTAAAAAAACCACACATACAGTCATTTAGAACGTTCACACTTTAGAAATGTGTTTCTATTGCTCTTTTGTTGTGAAGAAGTTCAGTAAGCTGTCATTAAACTTGTGAATGTGTTGAATTTTTTTGCAAATAACATGTAGTTACGTTCCAGAGAAAAACCCGCGATTGGGTGAATCTGCGATAGAGGAACCGCAATTACAGGGGATTTACTGTACATTGATATGGAAATTAAAGCTTATTTTCTATCTATATCTATATTCCCTGGACAGGTAGTTACAGATCATTACAGATCAATGGCAGACACCCCAAAACACTGCAGAAACATCGTATGGAATTCAGATGGGATTCATAGATTGAGAAGTGGTAGAACAATTTAGTGAACTTCTAGTTTTATGTGTAGAAAATTGGTTGCAAAGAAGATGTTAATGATTGGAAAAGAGTGATTGCTTTTTGGCATGCCAAAGGCCATAGTGTGAAGGAAGTAGCTGTGTGTGTTTCACAGTTTTTGTTAGAATTTGTGTAGGTGTTCCATGCTATTACGTACGTTTCTGATGTCAGGTGAGTATATTTTTTTACGTGGTATAAAATAACTATTTTAGTTAATTGAATGAATTAATACACTGCTACTTGAAAGGCACTTAATGACATTTAAAAATATTTATTTGGAACCACATCTTGATTCAAAACAACTATAAATCAAAGAAAACATTCGAAGTTACAGTTAAATTCTGTAACAGTAAAAATATAAAATGCTCAACAAAAAATAGCAGTCGTTTGTGCCAGTATTTGTTACATAAACGAGGCACCTAGACCACACTAAAGTGCTTGTTGCATTACATTACACATCTTAGATAAGGACTTTGATTAGCTTTCTGACACCTCTGTCAGTCTTTAATTAAACCAGTGTTTGTCCACAGAGTATAGTCAGTCCCAGTTCCTCATCTTCAGTTGTTTGTGAGGAGTTCTTTGTTTCTGAAATATCCCTCTTCTTGTGATTTCTTTCTTGTGACACTCACATGTTTATAACGCAGATAATTGCAGGTTGTTTTGCATAGTACATTATGTTTATACTTTATTATATTTATGTTTCCTAGTTTAAATACATATAAGAGAGTACCGTATTTTCACGAATATAAGGCGCACTTTAAATCCTTAAATTTGATTTAAAAAATCGACATTGCCCCTTATAATCTGGTGCGCCTTATGTATGGATGCTGGTTGTGCTTACTGACCGATTTTATGTGGTACACAGTGCTCAAAAATCTGTCAAAATCTTTTAGAATGGCTTTGGTAAGCAACAAAGCCGAAGAGATTGTTCTAGGAGCATTATGGATGTTTGTTATGAACTCAAAATGGTGTCCATTAAGAGACATGCTTATGAAGTGGATTTCAAACTCAAGGCTATAAGGTACATAATAGAACATGGAAATAGAGCAGCTGTGAGAAATTTCAACATTAATTAATCAATGGTGTGGAAGTGGAGAAAAGCAAGAAGATAATTTGCACCAAACACCAAGATTAAACAGAGATTCTATATTAGGTCTCTGCTCTTCATTATTGGCTCTTTGGCTAGTTGTCTCAGTCCATTGTTATCTGCCTTGAATACTCTCGTGGTTTGTTTTTGTTTCCAATTACTCTTTATTCAGTGCTTAATATTGTAGCTTTATCACATGCATTACCAAGCCTGGTTCCTCATACTCTCAGGGCCTTTAAATTATGCCAGCGCCAGGTGCATTTTCCACCTACGCCACCACTCTGCGCCGTCTACTTTTTAATTTAAGTAGTGTAATTCATATATTTCCCATTAGGTGTTAGTCATAACTTATGATAAGGTGCCTGCTACTTTGGCATGCAACCCTGCTATTCCAAAACAATTTGAAAGCCCTGCACTCTGAACCAGGTCTAACCATTTTCACTGCTTTGTTTATTCTGTATTTTATGTGTTCTATTAAGCTTATGACTGTTTAATCTATTTTCTCTTATAAATGTAAAATTTCTCTAATTTAGACTGCTCAAAGGATGTTGAGCCCATTTTTGAGTCTTGGCCCTCCTAAGGTTTTTCCCTCATGACATTTAGGTAGCTTTTCTTTGCTATTGTCACCCTAGGCTTGATCAGTTGGGGTTCTAGGCTAAGGTGTTTGTAAAGCTACTTTGGGACAATGTTCGGTTGTAAAAAGCATATATAAATAAATCTGAGTTTGCCTTTGACTTTGGCTTCATAAAGACAGGCTTATGATTGTGCCTGTTTACTCACATATGCTATGGACTCTAATAAAGAGATAAATACATTCGGTCTCTTCCCATTCTGTAATGTATGATGTTAAAACTTGTCTAAATTATGAAATAATCACCCATCAGGTTTTGAGTTTTCCATTTGATTGTTTGTGTTGGTCATATATAATGTTTTATTTTTGACCAGTGGTTCTTGGACTTTTTCTGCAGCACCCCCTTTTGTAAATAAAAATATTGCAAATTTTAAATACGTTAATGTTAAATATTAAATACGGTCTCAAATAAAACTGCTCAAATTCAAACAAATGAATTGTATTTCTGTTTTTTTATAAACTATAATCTATCTTAATGTTATCATTTGCATGTAAAAGGTTAAGGATAATTGCGTGTATAATGGATAGTCAGTCAAAGTTATTTTTCTTTTAACTGTATGATATGATGTTGTGACTAATTTGGTCAGCTTGAAAATCAGCGTCACTGTTCATCTGTGGTCTGCACATGTCCAGCATCACATATCCAGGTGCACAAAGGGCTTTTTTGCTGCTCTACATGCTATGTGACAGAGATTTGTCATGGCACTCGAGTGACTGTTTTCTAAAATCTGTAATTCTAATTAAAAAATGACCACTTTTGTCTGTCTTGTTAGGATATTTCTTGTAAGGTTTGTGCAACATTTCAGGTACAGAGGAGTCAAAATTGACCCATGAGAACAGAGTTCCTTCATGAGCGAATGAAGCTGTAGTCTTGCACTGCTTCGTATTCGCACTTTTTCATTTGTACCTCGCTATGACATCATTTCAACAGATAGCTAAAATAATACTTACAAATAATAATAATAATGCATTACATTTATATAGTGCCTTTCACAACACCCAAGATCACTTCGCATTGATAGTACAAACTATACAGAGGAAGTAGAAGAATAATGAAAGTGCTGAGTATATTTCTGCATAAATATTATGACCTAAAACATCATCAGATTTTCACACAGTCCTAAAAGTAGATAAAGAAAGTATTATACTTTGTCTTTTATTTATTGAGGAAAATTATTCAATATTACATATTAATGAGTGGCAAAAGTATATGAACCTTTGCTTTCAGTGTCTGGTAACTGTTGTTCAGTCCTGCACACCAGCTTGGAGGAATTTTAGCCCATTCCTCCATACAGAACAGCTTCAACTCTGGAATGTTGGCAGGTTTCCTCACATTAACTGCTCACTTCAGCTCCTTCCAGAACATTTTGATTAGATTAAGGTCTGGACTTTGACTTGGTCATTCCATAACATTAACTTTATTCTTCTTTAGCCATTCTTTGGTAGAATGACTTGTTTGCTTAGGTTTGCTGTCTTGCTGCATGAGATTCAGTTCATAGACATATGTCCTGATATTTTCCATTAGAATTATCTGATATCATTCAGAATTCATTGTTCCATCAATGATGGCAAGACACCCTGGCCCAGATGCAGCAATACAGGCCCAAACCATGATCCACCACCATGTTTCACAGATGTGATAAGGTCCTTATGATGAAATGCAATGTGTTCCTTTCTCCAAACATAACGCTTTTCTTTTAAACCAAAAAGTTAAATTTTGATCTCATCCATCCATAAAACATTCTTCCAATAGCCTTCCGGTTTCTCCACATGATCAGCAAACTGCATACGAGCAGCAATGTTCATTTTGGAGAGCAGTGGCTTTCTCCTTGCAACCCTGCCACGCACACCATTGTTGTTCAGTGTTCTTCTGATGGTGGACTCATAAGCATTACATAAACATGTTGGTTGACCACTCCTGAGGAGGGTAACAATGGTCTTGAATTTCCTCCATTTGTACACAATCTGTCTGATGATGGATTGGTGGAGTCCAAACACTTTAGAGATAGTTTTGTAATCTTTTCCAGCCTGATGAGCATCAACAACTCTTTTTCTGAGGTCCTCAGAAATGTCCTTTGTGTGCCATGATGCACTTCCACAAACGTGTTGTGAAGAGCAGACTTTGATAGATCCCTGTTCTTTAAATAAAACATGGTGCCCACTCAGACCTGATTGTCATCGATTGAAAACACCAGACTCTAATTTCATTTGCAAATTAAATGCTAATCCTAGAGGGTCACATACTTTTGCCACGCATTAATATGTAATAATAGATCATTTACCTCAATAAATAAATTACCAAGTATAATATTTTTCTCATTTGTTTAACTAGGTTATCTTTATCTACTTTTAGTACTTGTGTCAAAATCTGGTTTTTAGGTCGTATTTATGCAGAAATATAGAAAATTCTAAAGGGTTCACAAACTTTCAAGCACCACTATAGGTACATTGCTAGCCTCCTTTTATATCACCCTATTCTTCAATGATCAGGACCATCACAGAGCTGGTGTTATTAGGCTTGTGGATCATTCTCTGCACTGCAGTGACACTAACACGTAGTAACACACTGACATGGTAGTGTGTTAGCGTGTGCTGCACGGATATGAGTAGATCAGACTCTGCAGTTTGTTACACACCTCAGTGTCACTTCAAGACTGAAAATAATACACCAACCAATAATATGCAGCCAGCAGCATTGGGAGCACTGATGAAGGATTAGAGGATGATCAGCTTAAGCTGTGCAGCAAACATCTACTGTCACTGACTTTACATCTACAAGGTGGAGCAAGAAGGTTGGAGTGTCTAATAGATTGGACAGTAAATGGACACAGTGTTTAAAAACTCCTGCAGCAATTAACCACCACCAAAATTGTACCTGAGATGTACTGGTCCTTTGTAATATGCCTCTTTCCCACAGAGCCTGGGGTGTCATGGCAAGGCCTTTTCCCATGTTTACTTGAGTTTACTTGGAGTGTCTAGGGCATGTCATAGCTTTCCCGGGGCTTTTTTGTGATAACGGGAGGACATGGCCTAAATATTCGTTTCTTTATTTTATGCGTTTATTTGACAAAATCTGGTTATAAACACTCCTACATATCGTGCCATAGCATCATGTGATATGCTCTTTTCTTTCACATGAAACCAAACATTACGGACACAGCGAGCAATTCTGACAGATACGTACGTATTATGGCTTATTTTGAAATACTTATTGAACATGTCTAAAACACACTTGTTGTATTTGATATTAAACAAGACCAATAATGTCTTTTGAATTGTCAATTACACTTTAAATGTTCTGTTCGCAGCACGTGCCAGTCACGTGATAAATCACGGGACGATGGAAATTAGAATAAATTAACATATTAACTCGTCAGTCTGATGACTTGGAATCTCCGAGGGGTTTCTCCAATTTATTTCTTCTAAATGCCTTATACTCACCAAAATCGGACTGAATTATTCAGTCTGGGCATATAACGGATCTAACTACTAGGTGTTAGGTTTTTACCATATATAATTTGATTGTAAAACATCCTGGGACTTTTAGAAAAATAAATGAAGTTCAGTAAAATCAAGCTCACATTTATTCATTGTTGTAGCCCAAAGTATGCTGAGCTTCACATTCATCTTCTGTGTGGGTAACCATAGAACTGAGTGAGCGTTGGTGGGTGGGGCCGAGCCATATGGCAAAAAATATCACTATACTTGAAGGTGTTTTCACATGAAAAACATGTTACAGATATATTTAATATGAGAATATGAATAAATGCTACCTGTATTTACATATTTTGTAGAAATTCCATACAGACTGCTTGCAATTCATAAGTGACGATGAGTCTGTTAAGGTTTGGATGACGTTTTGTAATCATCCTTGGCATTCCTCGGACTGTGTGTGTTGGTGAAAGAAGGAGTGAGAAAGGGAACGTACGGAAACATCTCTCCCATGCCTTCACACTCTATGGGTGATGATGTGAAAACAACTGAATGTCAGCTACAAATGTGTTTTTGTGATACATAGCCGGTCCGTTAGTCATGGAATTATGACTCACTTCTTCACTTATTCATTACCCCTTGGTATGACATTTACATTACATTGCCAAAAGTATGTGGGCACCAGAATGTCTAAGGTGCTTGATGATCCTTTCAAATCGATGGGTACTTTTTGCAACCTTTGTTGATCTGGGAGCTCTTTCTATTACATTTTGATTCATTGCTGGATTCATTTTCAGTTAGCCACAAGAGAAATAGTGAGGTCAGGTGCTGATATTAGGCTGTAAGGCCTGTTTACAGTGAGTCACTGCAAGCAAGTTAATGTCTTCCACATACGGTCTTTATGGATATTGGTTTGGACAAAAGGGGCTTCTCTAAACTGTTTTTGTAGCTTAATGACAATGTTTGCCTTTATAATGGCCAAGCACCTATTGGACTTGTCTTTCAATTGCTTTCTACCATTTTGGCCTGTGCTTGGCATCAGCTAGGCCATAGAACGTGTCCCACAGGGGCACCTCTGGTCTACGCCACAAGTCCCCATGACTTGAGAAACTCAGAAAGTCAGAGACCAGCAGACGTGGTAGAACCTCAGTAACACAACCAGAACCCTGATGCTGATACAAACAAGACTCCTCAGCTCTAAACCTGAAAAGTGTCTGGAACCTCACCTCACAAGAGGTAAGATACACAGGATGCAAGGCATTTACACTTTTATGGGTAAACCTACCTTTTTCCATCAAGTGAAATGTTTCAAGTTCTTCTGGTCTGGGTGGGCAGGGTTTGTGACATATGCTGGTCTATTCTGAAACTCGGAAGGCACCTGATGAGGTGAAAATATGTGAGACTCAGACATATCCAGGGCCTTTAACCTGTTGAAACACTCCACTCACAGCAGAGTGGAGATGGTGAGGTGTTATGCTACGTTCACACATACACAGTTGCGGCCGAGTTAACCGAGATTTGGCTTACCGAAACTTCTGAATTGTATCCTG
>JAVSBU010333977.1:0-11070 GCA_033118015.1 Loricariichthys derbyi | reverse complement strand
TGTAAATAGTCATGAAAATAAAGAAAACGCATTGAATGGAAGGTGTGTCCAAACTTTTGGCCTGTACTGTACATAGACATATAACACAAGTCTTAGAAGTTAGCAGGGGGTTTTTATTCGGCACAAACAAGTACTGTACTTTTTAACCATTAAAATAATGAATGCATCACTCATTGTTAGTAAGTATTTAGTGTGTGTTCAAAAGCCATAAAACTCTTAAGATGGCGTAAGGACATCTGTGTGTTTAGAAAATCATTAGAAATACTAGTAACTATATATTTGGGTTCTGAAACTCCTGCTAGCCCACACCTAATAAATCACATTAATCAGATGTGTAGTGCTTTTTCACAATCTGAGAGTTTGTATCATTACAGTGCCTTTCATAAGTATTCATATCCTTTTCGACATCTTTTCACGTTAAGCTCACAAACTTAAACGCATTTTATTTGGGATTTTAAGTATGTGTGAAGTGTAAAGAAAGTGATACATGATTTTCAAAATTTTTAATAAATAAAAATCTGGAAAGTGTGCTGTGCATTTGTATTCAGCCCTTCTGAGTCAACACTTTGTAGGACCACCTTTTGCTGCAATTACAGCTGCAAGTCTTTTGTGGTTTGTCTCTACCAGCTTTGCTCATCTAGAGGCTGAAATTTTTGCCCATTTTCTTTTGCAAAATAGCTTAAGCTCGGTCAGAGTGTATGGAGAGTGCCAGTGCAAGGATTTAGGGATTTGGGATTTAGGTCTGGACTTTGACTGGGCCGTTCTAACACACAGATATGGTTTGATCTAAACCATTCCATTGTAGATCTAGCTGTAGGTTTAGGGTATGTCCTGTATGTCCTGCTGAAAGGTGAAACTCTACACCAGTCTCAAGTCTTTTCTGGTCTCTAACAGGTTTTCTTCCAAGGTTGCCCTGTATTTAGCTCCATCCATTTTCCCATCAACTCTGACCTTCCCTGTCCCTGCTGAAGAAAAGCATTCCCACAGCATGATGCTGCCACCACCATGTTTCACAGTGGGGATGGTGTGGTGTAATGTTAATTTTCTGCCATAGCATTTTGCAATTAGGGCAAAATTTTCAACTTTGGTCTCATTTGACCAGAGCACCTTCTTCCACATGTTTGCTGTGTCCCCTACATGACTTGTGTCAAACTGCAAACAGGAATTCTTATGACTTCCTTTCTTGCCACTCTTCCATAAAGGCCAGATTTATGGAGTATACAATTAAGCCTCAATCATCCACAGCTACACTCTAAACTGTATAGAAGTTCCAATGAAAGGAACACTTAATGCTTCAGCATACTATGAGATTATGGACAGTTCATGTTCCCAACTCTGTGGGGACAGTTTGGGGATGGCCCCTTCCTGTTCCAACATAACTGCACATCAGTGCACAAAGCAAGGTCCATAAAGATATAGATGAGCGAGTTTGATCTGAGGCCTGCACAGAGTTCTGACCTCAACCTGATAGAACACGTTTAGGATGAATTAGAATGGAAACTGTGAGCCAGACCTTCTCATCCAACATCAGTGTTTGACCTCAAAAATTCTGGAAGAATGGTCATAAATTCCCAAAATCCACACTCCTAAACCTTGTGGAAAGCCTTCACAGAACAGTTGAAGCTGCTATAGAGAAAATACTTTTGGTGTGTTACCAAAAATAGTGTGTTATCCAACATTTCCCAGAGCAGCACACTCCCTTCACTAGCATGTCTTCTTCCCATAGTGCATCCTGGTGGCATCCAGGGCCGGTTCTAAGGGGGGTTTGAGGGGAGCATTGCCCCCCCCCCCGCCCCCGCACCCCAAATTTTGTCTTTACCCCCCCAAGCGCAATGCTACCAACATCTATTTTGAAAAAATCTCTAAACCAATCACGAAAATGCGTTGTGAAGTGTGAAGATATTTCCTTGCTTATTTCTGAATGGCTCTTTGAGTTAAAACGCCAGCCTGGAGCAGTTCATTCAGAGACGTTGTATGGGAGGTCATGTCAGTGTGTACATGAGAATGCGTAGTTTTCTGATTTAAAAAAAATTACCTGAACTTGCCAGTGTCGCATCCGAGGGCTCCTCCAAATCAGGTCAGACACCGGTGGTAGGTAGCAGTGCTCTTTCCCCCCACACAATCCGAAGCAGCTCACGGCTTAAACGATTCCTCGCCGTCACAGCCAGTTTTAAATACTTTTTCGAAGGGCACGTTTGGCCACACAGCAAGTGCTTTTAATGCGAGCTGGTATCGATCCCGACCATGGCTTGAGTATTCTTTAGCATATAGAGATTTCATTTCAGTATATAGTTTGTTTGTTGGTTGTATGCCTTTTAACTTGGCAGTTGAATACAGGACCTTGTCTAGCAAACCTCTGGAATTTTTCTTTGCAAGGCAGAAGTGTTGGCCCTGCCACCTTATAAATGTGTATCAGTTAATTGAAAATAGGATTACTTTTCATTAATGTGCGCTTGTAATATTTACATCATTTGTTATACTGTACAAATTTGTAAAAATGGGATTGTACCAGTACATTTTCCATAACATCAACAGGAAATTCCTACAATCCTTTACCAGATTTTTCCATTAAGGTACTGTAGATTTCTTTCTTGTTTTATGTATTTCCCTAATTTCCACCTCTTTTTCAGTACAAATATTTTTTCACATAACAGAGTTGTTATATCAGTGTAATGCTAATTTAACCAAGGTGGGTTATTGAAATTTATCACAATTAGATCATCTTTATTAATTTACATAAGCAAAGTGTACTCTTTAATTGTTAGGCCAGACTTTTTTTTATTTCTTGTTTGATGGATTTCTGTTATGAAAACCTGAATACGGCGGCGGAAATAAAAATAAAATTTCCCTTTAGATTTTTTTTTTTTTAATTTTCAATTAGCGAACAACAGGAGCCAAACCATTGTGCACTATATGGCTAAAAACATCGCATCAAATCACCCCAGCATCCAAGCAGGACACCGTATCATACATTCCATACATACCATAAATGACTGCTAAAGCTACATCAAATGTGAGATATGAGTTTACTCACTTTTCATTCATGATGTGGCAGTTTTGGGCATGCTCAGTTCATCTCAGAGTCTCCAAAAGTCTCCAGTACCACCACAAAACATCGCTAGATTTGTCGCTAGTTGCTTTTTAAAAAATAAAGTCGCTAAATGGTCTGAAAAGTCGCTAAATATAGCGACAAAGTCACTAAGTTGACCTCTATCTACCCCTCTCTCTCATGACCGCTACTCTCTGATTTACTTCGTCTACACTTGCATTTGTGACGACAAATTTTGATACATTCTACGCATGCGTCAGTCACGATGGTGCAAGTTTTAAATTGCCATTTTCAACTAATATAGGAAGGCAATTTTTCCAATTTTATTTTTTTTCGAAAACATGGAAAACTAACATCGGCGGATCCGCCAAACAAGTAATTAAAAAAGTCTGGCCTTATGCTTTACGTTTCAAGTTTGAACACACATGCAACATTTCTATTTATTTACCTCATTCATCAATTTAAACCAGTATCATTAGCTCTGCTGTCATCGTTCATGCACAAATCAAGCCTTGAATATATTTCTGGCTTTAAAAATATGATTATCAACATTATGCTCTACTGCACCCCCCCCAAGCAAAGCAGTCTAGAACCGGGGCTGGTGACATCACTTCCTCAGATAAACAGTACACCCTTACCTAAACTTCAATAAACAAAGGTAAATGTTTCTGACCTTGGTTTCTTGAGAAATGTACACATTGTGGTCACTTAACACAGCAGTCAATAGGTGTAAGCATGGCTCTGCAATGTGTGTTGTGATTAATTCCTTCAGTAAACTGCATTAAACATTTTTGTCCATTCGGACCAGATGGGAGAGGATTTCTTGCTCTTGTGCATCAATTAGACTTGGGCACCTGTCAGTGCTTTATGGTTTGTGTCTCGTTTTGAACACTGTTGATAGGTAGTTATCACTGCTAGCCAGGAGCACCACATAAGCTTTGTTGTTGAGGAGACTCAGTTATATGGCCATAACAATTTGTCTCTTTTTAAGCTGCTCAGGTCTAACATTTGGTATGGTATAAAGTTTATTGTCATTCAAACTCTACACAAGTGCATGCTGAACGAAATGACATTTCCCAACTCAAGAGAGAGTTCACACATCCAACACTTTGGCTACAAGAACAGACTGATCGCTTAATGTCTAATATATCCCAGAGCTTAACATGTCATGGTAATGAGAAAACAGACATTAGTTGTTCTATGGTATGGCCATGGTTTTAATATTTTGACTGATTAGTGTAGAATGTGATTTTGGACAGACACAGGCAGTAGTTAATTGTTATTAAACAAACAAGGTGCAAAACACATACACCTGTGGTATTCCAATATCAATCTTAATTTACAACATTGTATTAATAGCAGTTCACAGTGGTGTTTGAAATATTGTGGACCCTTTAGAATTTTTATTTCTATTCAAAACATTAAAAAATCAGATTTTCAAGGAAGTGCCCAATGTAACAAATGAGAAAAATATTATTAATATTATGTATATATTGATAATTGATCCAATATTACATATCTGTCAGTGGCAAAAATATGTGAATCTTTAGCATTAATTAGTTCATGTTAATTTTAAGGTGATATTTGTGTTTTCAATCAGTGGGATGGCAATTAGGTGTGAGTGACCTGTATTTAAAGATAAAAAATGTATCAAAGTCTAATCTTTACAACATGTTTGTGGAATTGTATTATAGCACAAAGAAAGGAGCTGGCAAAGTTTGGACCAGACCAATCCACAGTGAGAATGACATCTAACTGTGCCAATTCAAGACCATTTCTTGGTTATATTGTCGACAATCAAAGACCAAAGAAAGACTTTTAATAGCACATGAGATCACAAAGAAACACAGGGTAACTTCTAAGCAACTAAAGAGTTCTTTAACATTGATTAATGTAAATGTTCATAAGTCAACCTTCTTTATAACACAGAACAACAGTGGTGTCATTGTAGGGTTGCAATTTTTATTGTAGCCCATCATATGGCACATGGACAACCCAGAAGGTTATTGGAAGAAAAAACATTTTGAGGACTATAATAGAATTTTTTGGTTTAAATGAGAAGTGTTATGTCTATAGAAAGCTCAGTTTTCAGATTATCTTGTTATTCCCTGAATATTTGGATGCAATTGACTCGATGGTGACATCACAAGCCCTGAATCTGTTTCTTCATTTTTTCTAACGTGCTCTGTAACTCTTTGTTACATGAAATCAGCTATCCAAGATGAGGTAGTAATCATCTTTTCTGAGTTCATTAGGATTTTTAGAATGATATGGACAGGATGGTCATGCAGTGGTTAGTGATGTCAACTCCCAGGTTAGAGTCATAGCCCAGCTGCTACCTGTGTGGAGTTTGCATGTTCTCCCTGTGTCTGTATGGGTTTCTTCTGTATACCCTGGCTGCTTCCCACTATCCAAACACTTTAATTTGGACAGCTGGTGTCTCCAATGTCTCCCAAGTGTGTGTGTGTGTGTGTGTGTGTGTGTGTGTGTGTGTGTGTGTGTGTGTGTGTGTGTGTGTGCATGGGCTCTGCAATGGACTGTTGTGCAGTCTGGGATGAGAAATGTATTGTGTAATTACTTTTTGTAGAGAGAAACAGAAGAGACTGAAATACTGTATACAAGCTGTGTAGGAGGACATGTAAAAATCAGAGAGAAACAAAAAGAATGGAGTCATTTTTATGATTCACACATGCAAAACCCAAGTCATTCCTTTTGTCAGTAGGTCTGGAGTATGCAGTAAGACTGCAAAGTTTCGGTGAAAATATGTAACCAGAATGATTTCCTGACAAGGTAAAATCTGGGTACATAAAGAATACACAGACAACTTTATAAATAATTTATAAAAAATCCACATAATCAGTGAGGTCTAGGGACGGCAAGATCACGTCTGGAGTAGTGTGGATATTTTTACGGCCAGCATCCAGCACACCAACCATGCAGGGACAGAGGAGAGGTATGGCAGGCAATCACAGGAGAAACGGGGCCCTGGGCGGCGCTCCAGCCTGCAGTTGCTAAACTCTCTGTCAATCCCTACCATGTGGACCTTTTTATTCGTGAGAAGGCCACATATGGGGGCATCTCTCTGCTGCTGCTGCTGCGTGGTCTCAACCCGTTGGGTCACGGTGCCAGACGACCACACTGGGACACAGGACAGGTCTGGAGAAGGGGGTGAATGGCACAGAGGTACTTTGCCTACACTAGCAAACTAATGAATGTGGTTGTGTGATTGGTGGTGGTCGGAAGGGCAATCCAATGCATTCTTATACCTTGAACTTCCTGGTTCTACACCGCCTGCCCTCTTCAAAGGAGCGGTGGTATGAGCCCTCGAGCAAGACTGATGCGCGCACCCCACAATGCATCTCGCTACGGCATGTGTTGTTCTCTATAAAGGTGATGTCAGAGCAAAGCCGATTGCTTCACCATTAAATCAGATTGCTTTTGGTTCTTCTGGTGCAAGGCCCCACTCTGATTCCAGAGCCGAACCACAGAGATATGCATCACGAGGGTTTTAGCAGCATGTGGATTCACCACTTCTTTTGAAGTGAGGTCTGTTTTGAGCTGGTGCGGTTCACCCATTTTTTGGAGATGCATAAGTGCGGCGCCATTAGTTGGCTTAATGAGCCCATAGGTTGCGTGACTGCTTGGCTGATTATTTCCTTGCCCTTCCACACCCTCCCAGCCACCTAGTGGCATGGTGTGGATAAGGCAGGGGCCCTAACAATTATTACACCACTTGTACTGGTGATGTTTTCCAGTACAAAAACAAGCCCACATATGTATCCACAGTGAAAATAAGACCTAATGTTCTATGTGTGAAGCTTTAACACTGTTTCAAGCCCATGAGTGTTTAGAGATAAATACCATATACAAAATCGAAACAACAGTGATTATTATCCACAATAAATCACACCAAGCCTTCTGTGAGAGATATGTTTGGGGGCATGTCATAATCTAGGTACATTGAGGCAGGGACATAGATGTAGTTGCAAGTGTACATACTTTATTAACATAAGACATGGTGGAACAAGCTTTATACAGGATGAGTTGGAACCCCACTCACTGTATAAATGATGCTAACCTTATGCAATAAGACACTGAGCTAATAATAATACACAGTGGAAGCACAACAGGACAACACTATAGCATACATACACTACTAATAAAACTTTAGATTATAGATTATAGACAATGCTAACACTGACAACCACAACGACAACCAAAGTGCTACAGTGCTAAACATGCAGCCAGTACTAAAGCCAAAGAATAGAGCAAATAATAATCATTGCTAATAGTAACAGACAAACCTAATTAACCCTGCTGTTTTAGCTGGTCAGGATAAAGCTGCTCAGACTGGTCAGGCTGGTCTTGGCTGGTTTTCAAGGTGTTTTGTCAGACTGGGAGTATCTTGTCAATCTTGTCAGACTGGGAGTATGGCTAGTCAACCAGTTATAGACCAGCCATACTAGCCTAAACCAACTAAAACCAGCAAACTATCTTAAGCTTGTTTTAGATGTTTTTTTAAGCAAGAATGGTTTAGACTGGTATGTTTGGTCTGCCAGCTTGGATTCTCCTCTGGCTAGCTGGACTCTCAGCCTGACAATCTGTTTTGTATGTCCAAAACCAGCAACGACCAGCCTGACATGCTAAGGCTGCTAACCAGCTAAAACCAGCCTGCTCGGTTAGGTTGATTTTTTTCAACAGGGAAGACAGTGCTAGAGCAAAGTGTCAAGAAACCCAAATAATGACTATGATATGATGAAACGCTAATATTAACAGGAATGATAACTAGACACAGAAACAAGAAACACAGAATAAACAGGAACCAGACAATGCCACTAACAACATGAATAATAAGTAGACACATATAACCATAGAATAAACAGGAACAAGAAGCCTAACCACACAATGAGAGAACCAGTAACTTGGAAACACTGGGAGTATGAAAAGACCAGACAACTAAGTGGACGGGAAGGATGTTTTTTATATGCTAATCGTAGCATATACCTAGATACAGTCGTACCTAATTAAAGAAGAAGGGCAATGTAGATGATGTGGTTCTCCAGCACACATCATCCTGACAGTGAACATTTCAGCTCTCAGAACAAGACCACTAAAGATCATCTGTCCTTGTTTCCACTGCCTATTGGCTCACTATCACTCACTACACTAGAAATCACAAATGAAACTTCACCATCTGGAAGTCTGTTGGATACATCTGAGCTTGCTCACTGCAAATAGAACATAATCTGCCAGCAAGTTTTGTGCCAGCTGTAAGGTTTGGAAAGAAAGTATAATGTCCAAGGTTTCTTTTTTGTGGTTTGTGGTTTGTGCTTTGTTCATGAGGACCAGTGAAGGGAATCTTAATGCTTGCTGTATTGGGACACTTAAGCAACACAATGTAACTCCAAGTAAATCAGACTTCATGTGGAGGCCCCACACAATACTGAGCATCATTTTGACTTGTTTTAAGGACATTACATCAAAGTTGGATCAGCCTGTAGTGTGTTTTTCCACTTTAATTTTGTGTTAATAATTATGTTAATAATTGTGTGGTTAATAAATTGGATTTCCATTGATGATTTTTGTGTGATTTTGTTGTCAGCACATTCAACTTTGTACAGAACAAATTAATCAATGAGAATATTTCATTCATTCAGATCTAGGATGTGTTATTTTAGTGTTCCCTTTAGTTTTTGAGCAGTATATTTACGTCAATATTAAATATAGATAACTTAAATATCTATTAGGTTATTAACCCAAATGAATTAACATTTTAGGTGGTTTTTTGCACTGTATAATATGTATTACGCATGTGCAAAGATATTTTTTTAAAGATATTTTTTGAAAATCCGCGAAACAGCGAGTCCACGATAAACGAACCACAAAGTACAGAGGGAACACTGTATTGGGTTAGACAGTCCATTCTATTGCCACTTTTAGTCTGCATAGATTATGCCTGCATGTTGCATGCTCTGAACTGATAGTGGAGAGTGTGACTGAAGTAAGTGTTCACTAATTAGAAAAGTTGTGCAGTGGTTAGCACTGTTGCATCACAGCTCTGAGATCCCCAGTTTCATCCGACCCTGGTCTCCAGTTTTCATGTCCTCCCTGTGTTCATGTGGGTTTTTTTCTAGGTACTCCATAATCCTCCGAAATTCTAAAGACATGTGAGATGTGTGCATGTTAGGTTAATTTGTGTTTCCAAATGTATGACTGTGAGTGGATGTGCCCTACGACGGATTGGTGCCTTGTCTAGGGTTGTTCCTTCCTTGAGCCCTGTGTCACCAATCTTGGGTAGGATTAAGCAGATAAGACGAATGAATGAATGATAATTAGAAAGGGTGTTCACAGACTTTTTGTCTATTACAGGTATTATATCTGTGATAGCATTAATATTCCATTTGTTTTTCAGTATTGTGATTTTCTCAAATATAATGAAAATGTATTTAAAAATATTCCTAGAAAACCATGGGAAAGATTGCAGCATGTCTCGAAATGCGGAGTGCATCATTACAGGTTGGTGACCCTATCAGTAATTAAATTGTATAATGCAGAGCTCCACTCCTTGTGCTAGACTTCAGATGTTAACTTGCTGTTTCTAGGCTAACTTGGTTGATAGATATTTTTAGATTCCAAAGCAAGATCAGAATCCTGAACCTTCACCGGCATTTGAATGTACCATCATTGGTTATAAATCATGCATGGGAACAATGTACAACCCAAGTCCAAAAAAGTTTAGACAATATGGAAAATGCGAATAATAAAAAAAGTGCTGCATTTTCTTTGACTTTTTTCATTGCAGACAATTTGTATTTGTCTCCCGCTTCACTGCGTAATATCATTAAAGGAATCTGGTTAAAAAAATGGAAATCCTCTGCCAACCTCAGAGTCAGCCGTTCATGGCTCCGTATTTTGTACCAAATCATGATTACAATCCCCTGTTCACAATACCTGTTGAAAATCACATCATTATTTAGTTTATTTACTTCATTACTAGCTGATAACGGTCTGGATGGTCCTTTTCATCTTTGGTCTGGAGCACATGACGTGCATTTTTTTCCAAATAATGATCTGGAATACTGATTTATCTGGGCACATTACACATTTCCACTGTATGATGGTCCATCCTAGATGCCTCTGAGCCCAGAGAAGTCAACACCGCTACTGGATATGGTTAAAATGAGGCTTGTTTTTGCACTGTAAAGTTGCCTAGAAGACTTCTGGGCCTAGAAGACTTTGTGTTAAATGGAACCATGAATTCCATCGTCTACAAAAAATTTTGAAGTAGAATATCCAACCATCTGTTCGTGACCTCAAGCTGAAACACACTTGGGTTCTGCAGTAGGACAATAATCCAAAACACACCAGCAGTCGGAATGGCTGAAGAAAAACAAAGTGAAGACTTTGGAGTGGCCTTGTAAAAGTCCTGACCTGAATCCTATTGAGATGCTGTGGCATGCCCTTAAAAAGGCAGTTCATGACCGAAAACCCTCAGATGAGTGGGCCAGAATTCCTCCACAGCTCTGTGAAAGACTAAATGCAAGTTATCACAAAACGCTTGATGACATTTGTTGTTGGTGGAAGATAATTTGGGAAGGTGGAGATATGGACTTGATAGAAGAGGGATGAAAGTCAGCCGTAGCAAGACAGATTGTGTGTAAGTGAGAGGGAGACAGGTAAACAGTGAGGCTACAAGAACAGAGGTCACAAAGGTGCAGAACTTTAAGTACTTGCGGTTGACTGTCAAGGAAACTGGGGAGTGTGGTAAAGAGGTTAAGAAGAGAGTCCAGGCAGGATGGAGTGGATGGAGAAAAGTATCAGGAGTGATTTGTGACAGAAGGTTGGCAGCAAAGGTCAAAAAGAAAGTTTACAAGACTAGTGAGACCTGACAAAAAGACAGGAGAAAGAACTGGAAGTGGCAGAGCTAAAGATGTTGAGGTCAGGCTGAGATGGTTCGGACATGTCCAGAGGAGGGACAGTGGGTATATTGGTAGAAGGATGTTAGAAATGCAGTTGTCAGG
>JAVSBU010333976.1:0-18109 GCA_033118015.1 Loricariichthys derbyi | reverse complement strand
AGGTGTGTTTAGTCCCTGTTTAGTGAAAAGTCTTTTTTGAAGGATAAGCTCTGACAAACTGAAAAAAATGTTAAAACCACAAAGTATTTGGTTTAAACATAACATTTAACATAGAAAATACAGCCTCACAAATGGGATGATCCAAGTGATGGTCCACAGGCTCAGCATTAATGCAAATTTTCTTGGTGTCTTTCCAGTCACATTGTTTCCCCTACCCAAAAGTATGATGCTCCCTCCTTCACAAGTGTGGGAACGACAAAAAAAACAAAAAAACAACAAAAAAACCCCCCCGCAGTGGTGATGGAGGGATAGTTTCATTCCCCTAAATTAATTTTTTAAATTGTTTCATCTACGTTATGTTTGTGGGAGAGCGGTGCCTAGCCGGCAGCACAGGGTGAATGGCAGGAACAACCCTAGACAGGACGCCAATCCATCCTAGGGCCCACACACAGACTCACTCAATAACGGTACTTTAGAAACAGCAATTAACCTAGCATTTTAAAAATGTGGGTGGAAGCCAGAGTACCCAGAGTTAACGAGGTCATACACTAAGTTTCTGTGGTGTGATAAGCACCCTACTAAAAAACCCAACTCAAAAAACGGCATAATATGCCGTTTTGGATGATGGTTAAGCAGGTTTCATTTCCTTCCGAGTTGGTTTATGATTAACTGCTGAATTCTAATCTTTTAATGTTTTCGCTGGCAGAGCTGGTTTAACAGAATTCACAGCCTATGATTAGGTAAGATTAGATTCAGCTTTAATGTCATTGTGTAGAGTATGAGCACAAACCCAGTGAAAAGCCTGATTACACAGCAGGTCAATCCTGTACTGCTGGTACCTCAGAAGTAAGATACCACTAACTAAAAATAAGGAAATATTACTTTCCGGCAACTCCTGACATTTTTTCATCTCTTACAGACGGTACAGCATCTGGAAGAGCTCTGAGATCTGGATAATTCCCAATGGAAATGACACAGAATATCAAACTAAACTAATAGTTAACACGCAATCATACAAACGCAATGGTAAACTATAATAATCCACCAGGAACAAGACGTAATTGCATTCAACTCCTCGTGCCTATGGTCAGTCAACATATGACCACGCCAAACAGTCATTCAAAGAGGAAGGGCGGACCAAAACAGTTTTCAGTTTCAAAATAGCGCACTGTTGCTTAACTGTGTTTTGTCTTTTTTTTTCTGAAATAAATGAAACAATACCATGTGAGTTTGCTCTGCACCAGGCTCCATGTTTCTGTTTGTTATGATCCTCTTCCGGGACCAAACAGGAAGTACGTAATACGGCGTAATACGTAATGATATATTTTTTGTTTTAATCATCAAAACCACTGATGACAAAGTGTTATCTAAAAGTGTCTCCAACAATTCCATATATAAATACAGTTAGTCATGCAAAGAAAGATTACGGTTGCAGTTTCGTTTTTAGTGACTAGTTTTTTATGTTAGTATGGACATGTTGTTTTATTAACCACAAAGTCCACCTAGGGCAACATTTTAGGTGTGTCCCAAATTAAAGAATTCCAATCTCAGTTGTGACATGTCATTTCTATGACTTATGTTAACTTGTCAGTGACGACGGTGCACGACTATGAGTGCATTCGGAAACATTTTACCTGTAAATCAGAGTCATCTCACAACTGCAACCCTACTGTTCATTCATACTCTATATGAAACCTACTAATCAGATCTAACACTTACACAACACTGGTGAGAATTTAATAATCTCAACTAAATCTGTGGCCTCAGCTAAGTCATGAGTGAATCAAATACAACTGAGGCCCACAGTTGTGATTACTCTATCAGAACACTAGATGAGGCTTTTGCACCATGCAACCTAAACAAAACATCTCCACACGTGTCCTCCAGCTAGTTGGCCATCAGATGGCCCAAAAGGAGGGTTGTTTATCTTTTACAAGCACTATAATCTCTTGGCGACACACATTTACGATCCCACTATGCCTGAGGAGACAGAAAACCAAAAAGTCGTTCTCTCAGACTGAAGAGAGCAAGTCTGAGCTCCGTCTAGCCAGCAGAGATCCTCAAGGCTGTCAGGCCTGCTGAGATGAGTTTGAGCAGAGATTTAAAGACAGCTCAGCCAGTTGCCACAAACCGTAATCTCAGAGCCTGTTCACTGATGCTCATAAAGCTCTGAACTCCAACAGACTGCCTTCAATAGCCCTTGTTTAAATGCCTACTTACACAGGGAGTCCATGATTTGTTAAACAGGCTGTGATACCTACTGTACATTACTACACTGGAAAATCTTAGCAAGTATGAAGAGTCTGGGACATAAGAAAAACGATTGATTAGTCTATTTAACCTATAAATGTTTAGCAGAAATGATATACAGAGCTTATATTTAAAGTCTCGTAAAGAAGAACGAATTGGGCATTCAAGTTAATGAAACAATGAGTTACTTTTGTTCCGTCATCTTTTACCTTAATGCTGTAAATGAATCGATGCGATGCATTTACAGCGTCAACCTGGAAAAATTGTCTCTCAGAAGTTGAAGATCCCTGGCTAGGCAGAACACAGACGTAGAGAAACAGATGACACAAGAACTAAATCCAAGACCAAGACTAGGAACGCCTGCCTGGTCATTAAGCAAGGTAACAACTTGCATGTATGTATCAAAACTAACCGACTAACATCTTACCAGAGCTGGGATATGCACCAAAGAGTCCTAGTTCCCAGTGCTGACCCACTCCCATACCAGCTCCATGCCAGTCAGTGGTGGATAGTGTCTGGTTCCATCTGTGTTTCCTGTTTGTGGTGGACCAGTGTAGGATTCTGATCTCTTTGTTCCATATCACCAGGGGGATTCCAGCTTTCTAGTTTCAGAGTTGCAGGTCTAGGGCCCTGGGATTGTGGAAGGGCAAGCACACCAGGGATGATGCAGAAATATAAAAAAGAAAGAAAGCATTTAACAGTCATATATTCTACAATTATTTGCAATTAAATATACCAAGGTATGTCCAAGCAGGTCCTTATAAGGTGAAAAGGAGCCACTTTTTAGCTTGGATGTACCCATACACCTGTTTAAAATTAAAGCTGAAACTGTTTGATGTGAAAAAGAAATACAATCTTTGTCTCAATGGATTTCTTCAACCAGATCATTATAAATCATGAAATGAGGCCTGCTACTATATGCTTTCGGGCTTTTCATGCATCACTGGGTCACGTTATTCGTCCCCCATCTGTTTTATGACAGGATTATGAGCCAGACTTCACAGGTTCGCGATATCCCGGGTCGTATGAAATCTGCACACCAAAAGGAAGCTGCGTGGACCGTCCATGACAAAGGCGGCGACCCATAGAGGCACGTGCGTCTCCAAACACCCCTTGGAGCCGGCAGCTTGTTGTCCGCCCTTTGTATGTTGACCCTGGGGAGGCTCTGAATGAAACTGCAAATCCCCTCGGGCCCTTTTTGGGAGGAGCAACAGCTGTAGGATCCTTAGTCTGTTTAATGTAGAAAGTGTGCCACATTATGCAAGTGCCATACAATTACTTCAGTGCACACTTCCAGCACCCCCAGCTTTTCTTCTATAGCTCAATTCCCCGAGCTCATCACTACCCATCTGCTGGGAGCTGAAGCTGGGTGCCGGGGAAGAAAAGGGAGCATCTGGTGTGCGCCTCTGCTGGGTGCTCTGCAAGGCAGCATTATTAAAAACGGTGAGGTAAAAGCGGTGAAAGTCAAAGGCTTTCAATGATCGGTTTTACTACACAACTCAAGGTGTATCAAGAGAAGTCAGATTTATTTATAGAGCGCTTTTTTACAATGGAACACTGTCTCAAAGCAGCTTTACAATTTTAGATTATCTTCTAATTTTTAAAGCCAATCCTAAACTGAGCAAACGGGTCAATCACAGCAAGGAAAAGTTCAGTGGCAATTCAAGTTGCCCAAACAGTGGGATGTGGCAATGGCAAGTACCTACCAACAGAGATCCAAGAATAGACAAACCACAGTATGGTGGGGACCCAAAGCCTATCAATGCCCAAAAACAATACCGGCTATCCCATCTGGTCCAAAGAACCAAATAGGCTACTGATACGTAGCACCCCCTGCTGAGTATGGGGCTGCGTAGACTGATCAGTGCGCTCACCGTGCTAAGCCCTGGGTATCATCTCCAACTAATATAATACTCATACAACCATCTGAACTGGACCTGAACTGGAGCAATGGAAGAAGGTCATCTGGTCTGATGAGTTTGGGAAAATGATGAATCAGGATGCGCTATGGGAAGAAGATGAGCTGGTGAAGAGGAGTGTGATGCTCTAGGTAGTGTTCTACCAGGGACTGTGCATTCTTGCAGACGTTAATTTGACATGCAACAGACTTAAACATTGTTATGGATCAGGTGCCCATAAAGTTTACAGGTACTCTGGACTTGTTTTTAAAAAACGTCTGTGAGCTTAATCTTAGCTCATTTACACTCACTTTATTAGGTACACCACCTTGTTTCTATAATCACTATCCATTTTGAGTTCCCTTTACAATACAGACACTTTTAATTTCTAAAATTACAGACTGTAATCCATCTGTTCCACTGCATACATTATTAGTCCTCCAAACAGCACTGCTTGTCTGATCCACTCATACCAGCACAACACACACTAGCACTACCACATCAGTGTAAGTGCAGTGCTGGGAATCATCCACAACCCAAAAATATGTGAGGGTTCTGACCATTAGACAAGGGGATGACAAACTGAAACAGATGGACTGCGATCTGTAACTCTGGAACTTCATACTCATTCTGTATGGCAAATGGTACTGATAGAATGGACAATGAGTGTGAAAATGAGGAGGCGTGCTCAATAAAGTGACCGGTGAGTGTAGACCTGTATGTGTGGAATTTCCGCTGGTAGTAAAGATGCAATCGACTGCGAATGTATTCAGAGGCCTGTCCTCTCGTAACCTCCTCAAACGCCCACGCGAGCATCATGACACATCGGCGCTGTTAACATGTGCCAGAACATTTGCTGAGCTCTCAGATATATTCAGAAGGATCAGTTTTTGCTGTGTTGGAGGATCCAGCATATGTGCAGGAATGTGTGTGAGTGCGTGCGTGCACGTGCTTAAGTTTGAGGCTAAGACGCTAAGTTCAGGAAGGTCAATAATAGGCTGTGGAGTATATACATTTCCCATAACATTCATGGGACTTTCTCATGCATCACAGGAAAAACTTGTGCTCTTTCAGCAGTTCTGAGCTATGACAAGGCAGCAGATAATTAGAAGGTCTGCAGATGGTTTGTGATGGATGAGAACATGAGCGAGAGGATATCCAGAACTCTTCCATCCCTGTTTATCCATGCCTCTGGAGAGGAGAGACAAAGAGCCTTTGCTGGGTTTTCTCATGACCAAACAGTTCTGACTCAACATTGCCAAAGTCGATCAGCGGCACAAAGACATGATGTCTCGCGCACACATACAGAAAGCACCTGGACAGAACTTGTTGCTGTAGCTTGAGAATCACAACCTCATCAAGCTCCAGTAAACCCATGACTGGCATACTGATGTGGTGACTCCAATACGGTGCTTTTGTATTCATTTATTCACTCATTTGCATGTTAAGGACCACAGGGAGCAATACCCAACCGGCAGCACAAGGTGCATGGCACAAAAAAAAAAACTCTACGATTGTGCCTCTGTTCACCTTGTGAAGGACCCATAATTATGGATGTACAATAAAACCCCCGTAATTGCGGGGGTTAGGGACCAGAACCTCCCACAATTAGTGGAAATTCATGAATACTTGTGACCCCCCTAAAAGTGCTTATAAGTACCTATTTTGATGATTAAATCCAACCATGCACAAACATGGTTGAGTTCGGGCGTCACTGCCGTGGCTGTGCATTCACACTGTGTTATGTAGGCTATCAACCAATGAGAGTTCACCACGTAGAGCCATCCGAACACTAGCTACTAGCATTTGGGTATTGGAGTTAATATGCACGCACACAACTGTTGCTCCATCTACAGGACACCAGTAGTAGTAGTAGTAGTAGTAGGAGTTGGGATATGCCTTTGAGGTGGCTCATGGAAACCCTCAAATAAAGAGTATATATGTACTACAGAACAAAACGCCACTGTGTGGATTTTTCACAGTGAATAACAAGTAAATACGTTCCAGAGAAAATTCTGCGAATGGGTGAATTCGCAAATGCAGAACCACGAAAAGACAGGGGTCTACTGTATCAGAAATGTTCCCTAATTCCCTAGTTCCCTAATTCTAATGGTCATTAGAATTCTGACCCAACCATCCAAAACTAAGAAATTTGATGAGTCTGATGAGCAGAACTCAAGATGCATCAGACAATCCAACGGTATTCCAACGTTCTGATGATCTCATGTGAACTGTAGCCTTAGTTGTCTGTTCTCAGCTGACAGGAGTAGCCTGTCTGCTTCAAGGTCTCGTATGTTGTGCATTCAGAGATGGTCGTTATTTGAATTACTGTTGCCTTTCATTCAGCTGAACCAGTCTGGTCTACTTTGACATCATCAAGGCATTTTGCTCCAGAGAACTAGATGTTCTCTCTTTTTGTACCATTGTCTGTGATGGCTATGTGTGTAAATCTCAGTAGATCAGCAGTTTCTGTCTAGCACCAACAACCACGCCATTGTTAAAGTAACTTAAATCACCATTTCTTCCCCAATCTGATAGTTAGCTTGAACTTGGCAGGTCATCTTGAGTAGCTGAATAGATGTACCTAATAAATTGGCAGGTGAATGTATAGCACTATTAGCTGAGGTGCCATCCCTTTTTCAGTCACTTTTGGCCCACGTCATGCTCTATAGGCTCCTGTACTTTTTATGGTGCTCCCAATTGGCTCCAGTGTACACAGTATATACACCCCACTGTTTCCCTTCCTCTATGCTAAATCTCGTCTCTATTATGCTGCTCGTTTGTCTCTCACTATGTAAGCCTCTATAGCTCCCTTGTTATTACTGTCCTGTTTTGTCTCCTCACTTTGTGCTGGTGTTATGTTTAGCGTCTTTGTCTAACTCTCGTCCATGATACTGTTTATCTTAGCCTTGTCCGTATGCACTCTGTCAGCGTTAGCTCAGCTCTTTGTCTAGTGTGTTTACCCGTTTGTCAGTGTTACCCGTTGTTTGTTGGTGTCCTTTGCTTAGTGCATACCTTACATGTTTAGTCTCGATGTTGAGTCTCAGTGTTCCCTCTCTGGCTGCTCACTCAGTGCTTGCACTGCACTAGTGATAAAACTCAATCACCTTCTCTTTTGTCCACCTCTACCCTCCTATAGCCCAGAGTGACAATTGGTGAGGGTGTAAAAGATTTTCCTAATACTTTACTCATTCTTGTGTGACAGCAGGTGCCCTCACAAATGCACATTAACCCACTCCTACATACAAAATAACAGTTTGCAAAAACTACCGTAATTAATACTGTACTTAGAGATGTAAAGATAAAACTGTGACGATGGCATTGTGGCGTTGGACACTGCATTCTATTTGTTATGCCATTGAATGCAATTTACTTATGTGTACCAAGCTGTAAATGCTGTTCGTGTGTCTTATTGTAAGTACTCCTTTGTTTGTCCCCACACTACCTGTATATTTTCTCTAACCTCACCTCACCCTCACCTCACCTACACCTGTTGTCCCGTCTGAGACATAGGCCACCCTATAGATCTCGGCGCCAGGTGTTTCTGGGCCACCCTCTCTTCCTCTTGGGGGTTCCAGGTGAGGGACTGCCTGGTGATGTTGGATGAAGGTTTGTGAAGGGTGTGGCCTATCCACTGCCATCTTCTAAGGAGAATAACTTCATCAACAGGCTACTGCTTGGTGTTTTGCCACAGTTCCTCATTGCTGATCTTGTCGGGCCAGCGAATCTTTAGGATCTTCCTGAGGCAAGTGTTGATGAAGACCTGGATTTTCTTCATGGTGGTGACATGGGTTCTCCAGGTCTATGCTCCGTACAGCAGTATTGGCTTTATGAGGGTGTTTAAAAGCCTGGTCTTGGTGGTGACGCTGATCTCACTGGATCCCCAAATTTTTGTTAGCTGGTTGAAGGCTCTCTAACCTATGACTATAAAATTTGGTTCACACTCGCTAACCTATGACTATATAATTTGGTTCACACTCGCTAACCTATGACTATATAATTTGGTTCACACTCCCTTGCTGAGTCCATGTTTCATCTGGTTGATCTTGCAATACTATCTGTCAATGAATTTTTGGGTTATGTCAAAAGTATCAGATCCCATCATACCATCCTAAAGTGTTATGGTTTTAACCTAGACAGGGTTGTAGCAGTACATAACTGTATTTTTAATTATTATTAATTTCCATTAATTAAATATGTGGTGGCATTAAGGATGCTGTGTATATGGTAGTGTTTCGCTTGTGTTTTCAGTAGTATCTCAATCACATTTAGGTACTGTTTACACACAGCTTTATGTGAAAATACCCTTTATAGTTACATTACAGTAGCATAAAAGACTATGGGGTAGCACAGTGGTGCACACTGCTGCCTCAGTTCTGAGATCCCTGCTTTGATGCAGACTCGGGGGTCCACTTGTGTGGAGTCTGCATGTCCTCACTGTGTCTTCGTGGGTTTTCTCCGGTTTCCTCCCACATTCCAAAGACAGGCGTGTTAGGTTAATTGGTGTTTTCAAAGTATCCTTGATGTATGATTGTGTGTATAAGTGTGTGAGTGAATGTGCCCTACAATGGATTGGCACCTTGTCTAGGGTTATTCCTCCTTGCACCCTGTGTTTCCAGTTAGGCATTGGCTCCCCCACGACCCTGACCAGGAGAAGCAGATAAGACAATGATTAAAAAGACTATGCAACTGGCAATGTGTGATCTGCGTCCATTTCCGTTTCACAGAATTTAATTGGGTTCGTTAAATGGCGCATACCTATAATGGTTGTTGACTGGTATGTACATATACATATATAGATGTATGTACATTTATCTATACATGTACATATATACTGTAGATAACTGGAATTAGGGAGTTTTTTGACGACTGCAAATTCCAGGGTGGTTAAAGGACAAAACTAAAAGGGCAAATTTATATTGGGAGGCCATCTGCTCAAGAAAAATGAACTCGCCAGACAAAGTGAAAGGGGCAAGAGATATGAAACCTGCTCATGAAAGTCAGTAATGGAATGTGGCCACTTTTACTCTCCTGCACACACACTGTTCTCAAATGCCACCAACTGTGCACGACACGCCTCATTACTCATGTCTCTTCTCCCCGGATTATCACACAAGGCCCTGACCCTCCCTGACCTGTCGCTTTCTGCCACAAGGCGAGCGTTCTGCCTTCAGCGGATCTCTGCAAGGCCAGCGGTGGACCATAAGGAAGAGAGAGAAGACGGATGAGGCAGCTGTGGAAAACGTCCTGTTCTGTGCTGGAAGTACTGGAACCATCACAGTGTATGTTCGGCTGAGCTATGCAATTATTTTACAGCAACACAACTGACAAGTTTAATTATAAATCTCAATTTAAATCTCAATTATAAGCAATATAAACACCATTAGCTATGATGGTCACAGAGAACTGCTACACACAACAACAATCTGAAAGCCACAAAAGTTATGCAGTAAGAGAAAGGAGTTAAGCACTTACAAAAACTTACAAAAACTTCTGATTACCCAGCACTTTTTTTTACTAACTAAATTACATTGCATTGCATTACAGTACATATAAAACTGACAAACATTGTGCTTATAGAGCAGAATGAGCTCAATGTATATTTATGCCGAGACTGTAATGGCACTCAAGAGCCACATGGCATGAAAAAAACAAGAACTGCATTAGCAAAGTCAATCAGCTGATTAGGGGTAAATTCATAGTGCTGCTTTTTGCAGTCGCTGCCAATACCGCCTTGTCGCAAATAAATGAGGAAATGCATGTTTCAGGATCAAAAGGTTTTAACACAGCTGTCTGAATGTAATACTATGGTATGCTATAGCATTTCATATATCCAAGTATGCGCCGTTTGACGACAATCAGATCAACGGCCATTCGCTTTAATGGCCCAGGTCTTAATTGTAATAAAATAACAATATAATAGGAATTAAAAATCCTGTCTTATAATTCCGGATGTTTGTGCCATAAACAGACAATCAACTCTGCTGATCCAAGAGCAGAGGCGGGAGTTTAATTTTTTCATAAACATGCTTAAAAATATTATTAACTGCAACTTGCAGATTTTGAGGCTGATTTCTAAAGTGTAGTTGCTTATTTTTGCTTGCTCCCTGTCTCTCCCTCCAATATTCCTGCAAGTTGGTTTTGTTCAGCCTATAAAGTTATAAAGACAATATACATTATTATTATAACAGTAGACCTTTCATAAATTAAAAAAGGTGTGGCATGTGTGGAATACTCGTGTTTTCAGCAGTATCGCTGACACATTTGCATATTGTTTGCAGGCACTTCTCTTGTGAAAATTATTTATATTTACAGAACTGTAGCATAAAAACACGATGTGACTTTGGTAATGTCCAGTCAGCAGTCATTTCTGTAAGCGACCTGTTTCACAGAACATAACGCTGTTATGCCCGATACTTCCGTAACTTATTTTTAAATTGCAAACAGACATACAGTACTGCACATGCAATCAATCTGTCTATGTCTTTGTCATCACAGCAGCTCTGAGTATGAATCCAGACCAGTCTCTCACTCTAGAATCCAAGAATAAAACGGTGGTTATGTGAGCAGAATCCTATAGTTAATATAAAGTTAATAAACATGAATGCACTGTTGGGTTATGGGTGCAATGAGGAGAATAATTATTGTGTACTCGCTTTTAGGGAGTCTATCTAATTAAAACCACATGCTTCAGTTTGTGTGGGTGTCTGTGTGCGAAACCCAGAACACTGGCACAGAAGAATGGAGCCGGTGCCACACTCTGTTCGTTCAGCTTTTTTAATAGTCGCTGTTCTCCCAACTGATGCAAGGCAGAGAACACACAGGTTAATCATTGCCAAAGTCTGATGGAACACAATAACACTCCAAACCAGCGCTGCATGGTCCAAGACCAGAGTGTTAATTTCTCACTGTTTGTTCCTATCTATAATATTTCTACTGATTCTTTTAAATCAGCAGCTATCAACTTGTCTTGCAGAAGGATCATCTTGGTCCGTCTTTCATAAATTAGAATGGAGAAATACATAGTACTGTCCTACAACACGACCCAGCACCGAACCTTGAGGAGAGTCAAGACTCGCCATGGAGCTTGCATGCACAAAACACAAATTCACCCAACCATGCTTTTTCTGGACCTTGCTTTGTGGACTGGGGCACAGTCATGATGGAGCAGAATGCTTTTTAATAGATTTAAGTAGCAACACTGTGTTTTCATTAGAGAAAGCGGTCACTCTACGTAGGGAGACAGCCAGTTCCAATAATAAATCGGACACGCAAGTTAACTCTATTAACTGAACAGAAAACAGATGCATCATGACCCTAAAGATGTTAGCATTTAAATCATGTTAATCGTCCAGAAGCAACTGTTCCACTGAAAGGAAGCTTTCAGACGTGACACAAAAGGCATCAATCTGATGGCTGAAGGTGAGTCATTTCAAAAGCAGATAGGGGGAGTATCATTTAGGGAGTGTTTAGGAAGGAGAGATAAGAACAGTTCAACCAAATGCTGGCGGCAGAGGGGTGAGCTTTGTTCATGGGGGCAATGCGGGAAGGAGTCAGGTACAAACCGAAGGCTTGGGGGTAGATGGCAGGTTGCTTCCTGAAGTTATGGGAACTGAGGAAGGGAAGAGGTTTTTGAAGGAAGGGGGATACACAGACGGTGAAGTTTTCAAACCTCAACAGGGCTTGAAATACAAAGTTCTGTTGGTGTTTCATAACCTGCAATAGACTGGGTCCCACTCCAGGGGCTCTGTGCCTGGGCCCAGAAAATCTGGGGGTAGGCTCCAAACTCTCATGGGGGTAAAACAGGATGCTTTGCTAAAAATAGCTTTTAATGACAATAAAGCAGGACAGTCATTCAACATTTTCTATATCGACTTAATCAATGATTAAAGGGTCAGCACAGGACCCAAGGTTGGTTGGTTGATGAATGTTAATGCCTCTTCATTGGCTATTTCATTCCAGGTAGGATAAAGTTTCATGTGGGTGGTGTCACATCCTTAAATATGAGATCTTTGTTTTGTAATGGTTTGAAATTTCAGTCCTTTTCTTGCCTTGTCTCAGCTAAATATTTCCATTAGTGTGAGTGAGATGGAGGAGGATGACTCGCTGTGGCGACCCCTGAAAAGTGAAAAGCCGAAAGAAGAAGAAGTGTTTGACACTGACACTTTGTTTTACTGTTAGATGTCTAGGGTGTACAAAGCAGACAGTAGGATACATTTCAGTGTGCCCTGTGCTAGACTTCAACTGATACAGTTTAAAGTCCTCCACAGAGTTCATCTTTCCAAGTCCAAACCTAAATTCCAGGTCTAAATCTAAATTCTACACCATGACTATTGTCGACCAGTGTGATAAATGCTCTGGATCATCATGCAATTTGACTCACAGGTTTTCCTCTAACCCTAGTCTTCATAAATTCTGGTCTGATTACCTTGAAATAAAGGCTGAAGTTACTGGTGTAACTATCAAAATCTGCCCTTCTATTGCAATATTTGGTACACCTTTGGGGCCTCATTCATTTTCGCAGATTTAGTCAAATAGTCAGATTCAGTCCTGGCATTTACATCTCTATTGGCAAGGCACCGTATTCTCCTATTTTGGAAATCCCCAAAAACACCTCCGATTTCAACGTGGAATCAAGACACGATATATTTGCTTAAATTAGAGAAGATTAAATTAACTATGAAAGGTGACGCCTGAAAGTTATAAGTGGAACCTTTTCCTATCATACTTCAAGTAATGCCCTGCAATTAATTGAGCACCCTCCCCAATACCCTATCCTCAAAAGTTAAACGGTTATTTATTTTATTTTTTAACTTTTTTATTCACCTTGGTATTTGATATCTTAATTTATCCATTTATCAATTTTGTTTTCTTTAAATGCCATCGGAATACATGTTCAATTAACAAACATTTATTATATTATTATTTAGCTAAATTAATTACCCCCCCCCCCCCCATTTTGTTTTGATTTGTTTATTCTGTAGTGGTAGTGTTTAGCTGTTTGTCTGAGTGTGTGGGGTTAAAAAAATTGTGGCAGTCTGTGTACTACTACACTAGAATCAATGGACATGTTTGTATAGTTCTGTACTTTGACTACCCAATAAAAAAGAATTTGGCAAAATTGTTGTGAGGGTTCTCCGCCCTTCATTAGTATTTAGTCTAAGTTACTTAGTCCCATGGCTGTCTAGACATACTTTAGGACTGCTGTCTATTTGGGGATGTTTTGTGCAGTTTGTTATTTCACAGTACCCAAGAAAGACAACCAACTCTGGATAGGGCACCTAGTTTATCATAGAGCACATGTGTGCACACCACTAGACTTGGAAGTTACCCTAACTGGATTGCAGGAGGAAAGAGGAGAAAACCCACACAGGCACTGGGAGAACATGCAAACTTCACAAAGACAATGGTCGGGACAGGCCACAAACCAGAGTCTCAGGGAGCTGAGAGGGAACAGTTCTAATTACTCCATCACTGTAAATAAAAGTTTCCAGATGAATGAAAGAGCAACCACTGAACGCTCTACACTCATCCTATGGGTAGTCAAGTGTGTAGACTTCTTTTAACCAAGCTAGTAAACCTGTCTAAAACGACATGGCCACTGAGTTAGCAGGAGGAACCCATCCACATTGTTCAATACGTTGACCTCACTGCTACACACCCTGCAACATAATATAGGTACTTAGCATGACTGACACTCACACGTTTGGGTACTTTAAGCCATATGGCGCTCTTAGAGACAATGCTGGTGTTAATGCAGGGGGAATACAGAAAGTGCTTGCAGTCTGAGCGTCGAATTACATACTTCTTAACAACGTAACGCTATCTTGACAGGGTAGCAGTCTAAGGTTTAGCGTTTTCACTCTGATTTTACACACACTCAGACAGTCGGCCAACTGCTTTACAAGTGCTGCAGCTGCGCGTCCATCCATGTGTGAAGAACGGGTCCAGCATTTGTCTGGGATATAATTACAATTTAAACCAGGGCCTCTGAACAGGAACATGATACCACAGACTGTCAGATTTTATACGGCTTCGGCACTGGCCTAGCACTACATCAGGGTCAGAAACTCTGAACTGTAACGGGGAATGTGAGTAAGAAAAATCGGCCAATCACATGGCAGAAACTTGATGCATTCAAATTGCTTAAGTTCAAACCGAACATCAGAATGGGGAAAAAGGTGATTTAAGTAATTCTGAACATAGCATGGTTGTTGGTGCTCGACAGGATGATCTGAATACAGTGGTACCTCAAGATACGAATGGCTCCACATACGAGTTTTTCACGATACAAGCCACGGCTCGAGCAAAATTCCTCCTCTAGATACAAGCAGAGTTCCAAGATACAAGCCGAGCTTCGGGACTCCACCGATAGTTAAGTAAAGGCAGCTGACGAGTTCATCATGTTACAATATAGTAGTGCCACTAGGTGGCACTCACACAAGCGTGGACAACAGAATGCGAAAGAGAGTAGAACAAGAGAGCACAGCAGCCCCCCGTTAGTCGTGCTCAACTGTCGCAAGGTAAGATTACAGCACCAAATTTTATACATTTTTCTTTTATTTTTTATTTTTTTTTTATGTTTCATCTGTGTATAATTGTCTTCTTAATTAAAAACATGTATTTATTCATAATTTAAGATATGTTGGTGACTTGTCAGAGGACTGAAAATCTATTTCTTTTATTTTAAATGGGGAAAATTTGTTTGAGATACGAGCTGTTCTACTTAAGAGCTCGGCTCTGGAACGAATTAAACTCGTATCTTGAGGTACCATTGTATTTCAGAAACTGTTCAATTACAAAGATTGGGTTGACCAATTATGGTTCAAAAAAGAGAAAATATCCAGTGAGGTCAGTTCTCTGGATGCCTTGTTGATGGCAGAGCCCAGACTCGTTTGAGCTAACAGAAACCCATTAACCCAAAAGTAACCCAAATAACCACCGGTTACAACCAAGGTATGCAGAAGAGCATCTCTTAACGCACATGTCAAACTTTGAGGCAGATGGGCTACAGCAGCAGACCACATCGGGATTTCACATCTGTAAGCTGAGAACAAGGAACTGAGGCTACAATTCACACTGGCTCACCAAAATTAGACACCCGAAGACTGAAAGAAACGTTGCCTGGTCTGATGATTTCTGCTCTAACAATCAGAAAATTGGGTCAGAATTTGGTGGAAACATCATTAAGGCAACGCTGAAGGCAAAAGGGGATCCAACCTGATACTAGCCAGGCATACCTAATAAAGTGGCCGTTGAGCATACAAGACAAACTTCTGGTTGTTTCATGTGTCTCACCAGGACAAATAAATCTTATCACTACAGCTTCCTTGAAAAGAAGTCAGATGTTTTGCCTGTATAATAACCACATGAGCTCCAACCCCCAGTGTGTAAGATCATACCCCATGGCTTCATCATGTAAACTAGCAACAACCCACCCAAGCACAAATGTTTTGATGTGGTGACCGCATTGTTCCTAAAGGGACAACATACAAACATGTTTGCCGTTTTGTGCAATCGGGATTGGTATTATTCCACAGTGCATGACAGATTTCAGATTAGTATAATCAGGAGAAAACACAGCCCAAAAAGCCCCTCTGTGAGCCAGTCTCAACAAGGACTGATGATAATACCCCCATACATACTGATAAAGTCATTCTAAAGTGCTGTTAAAGTCCTAATGTTATCCACAATCCTAAAGCTTTATGGAATAGGGTGGTCCTGATTTTATATACACTATATGGACAAAAGAACTACACAGTACACTTACAGGAACTTTTATGATGTCCCATTCTAAATCCATAGGCATTAATAGGTATTTTGTCTCCAACCCCTTTGTAGATATAACAGTATGAAAAGGCTTTCTACAAGATTATGGACTGTCTGTGGGAATTCTGACCTGTTCATCCATTTGCACAAGATTACCTGGCTCAAAATCTCCATCCTAGTTTGCCCCAAAGATATTTGATGGGGTTGAGGTTAGGGCTCTATGTGGGCCAATCAAGTTTTTCAACACCTACCTAATCCTGGAACAGTAAAAGGCCTTCCCCAAACTGTTCCCACGAAGTTAGAATGGTGCAAGTCTCCAAAATAGCTTGCTATCCTGAAACATTAAGATTAAGAAGGGTCCTAGGCCAAGCCATGAAAAACAACTGCACAGCATTATTCCTCCTCCAACAAACTTTAAAGCTGGCACAATGCAGTCAGGCAGGTCATTTTATTCTGGTATTTGCCAAACTCAGCCTCGTCCATCAGCCTGCCAGATAGAGAAGAGTGATTCGTCACTCCACAGAAAACATACAGTTGAGCTCATAAGTTTACATACCCTGGCAGAATTTTTGGTTGTTTTCAAGAGAATATGAATAGTAATACAAAAACCTGTTCTTTTATTCATGGTTACTGGTTTGATGAAGCCATTTATTAGCAGACAATTTTGTTTGCCCTTTTGAAATCATAATGACAACAAAAACTACCCAAATCAGCCTGATCAAAAGTTTACATATCCTGAAGGTTTTGGCATTATAACATACACACAAATTGACACAAACAGGTTTAAAAGGCTACTAAAAGTAACCATCCTCACCTGTGATCTATCTGCTTGTAATTTGTGTGTGTATAAAAAGTCAGTGAGTTTATGGGCTCCTGAAAAACCCCAGCATGGTTCATCCAGTGTTGCCACTGACACTGTTGGATTACAAGCCATGGGGAAAGCAAAAGAATCAAAGGATCTGCAGGAGAAGATGGTTGAACTTTATAAAACAGGAAAAGGATATAAAAAGATATCCAAGGAATTAAGAATGCCAATTAACAGTGTTCAACTCTAATTAAGAAGTGGAAAATGAGGGAAATCAAGAAAAGGTCAGGTAAACCAACAAAAATTTCAGCAACAACTGCCAGAAAATTGTTCTTGATGCAAAGAAAAACCCATAAATAACGTCAGCTGACATACAGGACTCTCTGAAAAGAAGTGGTTTGGCTGTTTCAAGATGCACAATAAGGAGGCACTTGAAGAAAAATGGTTTACAGGGTTGAGTGGTCAGAAGAAAGCCATTACTACACCAAGGCCACAAAGCAGCTTGCTTACAATATGGCAGACAGCACAAAAACAAACATTTCTGGAACAAAATTGAACTTTTTGGCCACAACCATACATTTGGAGAGGAATCAACAAGGCCTATGATGAAAAGTACATCATCCCTGCTGTGAAACATGGAGGTGGGTCGGTGATGTTTTGGGGATGTCTGAGCTACACAGGCATAGGGAACTTAGTCAAAATTGATGGGAAGATGAATGCAGCATTTTATCAGAAAATACTTGAGGAAAATTTGCATGACAATGATCCAAAACACAAGGCCAAGTTGACCTGTCATTGGCTACAGCAGAAAAAAGTGAAGGTTCTGGAGTGGCCATCTCAGTCTCCTGATCTCAATATCATTGAGCCACTTTATGGAGATCTCAAATGTGCAGTTCATGCAAGATGGCCCAAGAATTTACAGGAACAGGAGGCATTTTCCCAAGAAGAATGGGCAAGAAAGCTGTCATTGATGTTCAAGGAGGTAATACACGGTATTAATAACTAGGGTATGTAAACTTTTGATCAGGGTGATTTGGGTAGTTTCTGTTGTCATTATGATTTTAAAAGAGCAAACAGAATTTTTCGATAATAGATGTCCAACTACTAACCATGAATAACAGAACAGCTTTTGTATTATCATTTATATTCTCTGAAAAATGCCCAAAAAAATTACAAATTCTGCCTGGGTATGTAAACTTACGAGCACAACTGTATATGATGATGTGTGTTAAGCAGTTAAGATATGCAGTTAAGCAGGTAAAGGGTGGCAGCAAAGATCAAAGGAAAAGTTTACAAGACTGTGGTGAGAACAGCTATGTTGTAGGTTTGGAGACAGTGGAACTGACAAAAAGACAGGAGAAAGAACTGGAAGTGGCAGAGCTAAAGA
>JAVSBU010333966.1:0-11071 GCA_033118015.1 Loricariichthys derbyi | reverse complement strand
GTGTGTGTGTGTGTGTGTGTGTGTGTGTGTGTGTGTGTGTGTGTGTGTGTGTGTGTGTGTTTCTTTAATATAATAAAGTGAGTTTTGACCTTAGACATTTTCTGTTTTTTTTTTGTTTTGTTTTTTTCAGCTCTCAGATTTGCTGTAACAAACCATTTAAATGAAAGATTCAGTCTAATTCCTAATTCCAGATCATTAGGAGAATCTGAGTTTAAGATTGCTGGCAAAAGTTATTGATTATAAGTTATTGGCTTCCTGGCTTTTAGTGGAATGTTTTCCACTACAAGTAAGAATTTTATAATTTAAAGGTGCAGTCTGTGGTTATTTTACATGCTTTTATACCTTTACTAATAATAGAACCTAAGAAAATCCTAAGTTATAAGACTGCTGTGCTGAAGATTTCGTTAGTCATTGATTTTTAATTTTTTATTGCATTTTTTTTGTACTAGAACTAAGAATTTTGTAAATTAAAGGTGCAACTTGTAAACCTTTCCTAATAATAAAACACAATAAAAACCTGAATTGAAAGATTACTGTGCAGAAGATGTTGTTAATACTTTTTAGGCTTGTATTGAAAGTTTTTGTCGTTTAAATAAGCATTTTGTAAATTAAAGGTGCAGTATGTAAAATCTATCCAGATGTGTAATAACCACACAATATATTAATATTACTATATAAATGTCTGGTTGGTATCTTTATTTTTAGACTTCTGTTTTACTTTGTCAGGCCTGGAAATTAGATTTTTATTAAATTAAAGGTGATATCAGTTATGTTTTAAACTTTTAAATTAATATGAGTCCAAATATACTCTAGAAAAACCGCTTAGTAATATTTTAAGGTACGTAGTGTGGGTAGTTTCCTAATTTCACACTTTTGTTGACATTATGTCTGTCCTGGATTGTTTAAATTTAAATGTACAATAGCAGAAATGGTTTAAATGTTTATATTAAAGGTGCCATCTGTAATATAAAATGTTTCCACAAGTCACATTTCAAACATAGCTTGGAAAATGGCTGATAAATTTGGATAGTTTAATTGTTTTTAGGTTTATGAACTAGAACATATAGTTGTTAAAATTAAAGGTGCAGTCTGTAAGAGCCTTCCTATCCATTCATTAATTATAAAATTACAACTATGTAGTGTGTAATATTATCAATATTATAAAGTTGTTCAATATGAGCAGCAACCTAAAAATTTCAACTATACCTCAAACAAACCTTAATAAATTTAGTTTGTCTCATTATTTTCAGGCTTCTGTTGTCATTTTTCGAGGCTGGTAGTGAGCATGTTCGATTAAAGGTGCAATCTGTAATTTTTAAAAGTAACTCTAGATGTGTACTAATCATAAAATTTAATTCATTAAATAAATATGACTTGTATGAACTGTAATTAGTAACACAGCTAATTAACAGATCTGATAATCTGCTTGGTTTTCAGACTTTTTAAATTCAAACCCAGGTGGCTCAGCTTCTGCTGATGTCAGGTTTCAGTTTCTGTGTCATTTTTTGGAACCTTTAGTTCAGCAGGTGGTTTTCAGTCTTTCAGTGTTTGTAATTAAAAGTACCTTCTCTAATAGTTTAATGTGAATAAGCCCCGAGTCTTTATTCCATCACCGTCTGTAAAGTTTTCTGTCTTTGAGATGAGTAACTGATCCCACAAATTCACTCCCAAAGCCTGCCGTTAAGCTTAAGAGCACCTTTAAAGCTTTAATATCGGAGTGCTACAGGTTGGACCAGGTGAGTGATGATCTGCTGTACAGTAGTGGCTCTATGGTCATAAACAGTCGGGGGACTCAAATCATCTACCTGATAAGACTCACCTGTAGCTCGATGGGTCTCAAAGATCATCTGCTAATTATCAGGTAAGATCTAATAACTAATCTGTCTAACTCTGGACTCTTTTGGGAAGAACCTAGTAGCCTATTATTAATTAACTGGCAGTATTAATTAAGTTCTGAGGTTTAAGTGAAGATGCCTAAACTTTCACCCACATTTTTTATTTAGCTTTTATTGTTTTATTAAATCCTTTGATTTTCCGTTTCTGTGCCCTCTGTTCTAATATAAACATGAAAAGATCAAAGATATAAAAAGCGAGGTCATATTTAGGTTTGTTCTCTGTAGACTTTTGTGTAACAGCTTACAAACTGTGCTGCTTACCTTTAAAATATTAGAAGAGAAAATAGATTTTTTTAACCTTTTCACCTTTAATTCATATTTGCGTATCCCTAAATCCATTTTTAATCTTTATATCTTATCTTTAATTTGTGTAAAAGCTAAAAGTGTACAGCGTTGGATGTAAACAAACCTGCCACACCTTATCATCTCACCAATCTCTGCCCTCAACTCCACAAACGCTGGCAAACTTTAGACTGGCATGAGTCCAAAAGCTTGGCGCTGTGCCACCTGAATGTCAACAGACTTTCTGTCAGATGTGCCCTGGTACTTTATAACACCATTTATCTTCACAAAGCTACCGGGAGATAAAACAGGTCTGTACTGGTGCAGTTATGTAAAATAGTGGATTATTTTATAGCAGAAGGTCCATGGTTCAAGCCCTGGCACTGCCAAGCTTCCACAGGTGGGCTTTCCAAGGACCTCAACCCTCAAGGGCTTGGAATATAGACTGGATAAAATAAACTGCTAACTGAGTAAAGACAGGCTCAGTGTCACAAATCCTCCACCGTCCTTTATAGTTGGAATTAGGATCATTTCTTTAGGTTCTTCTGTCTTAACAAAACCTATATTGAGGCTTCAAAGCTGTTTTTTGACCAGGTTGAATCAAAGCTCCAGCTGAAATTGGGGCCTGAATGTGGCTGTAGATTTGGGAACTTGAGTAATGTTGTCAGCTCATTTCTATTTCTATGTAGTATTTCAAGATGTTTTTAGGATTAAAGAGATAAGAAATAACTAAATGATAAAACATAACCAATACCTTCTGGGTGGACTGACTGGAGCTGGCCATTTCTTCAGTGAGATGGGTAACCTTGTACCTGCACCATTTCAGATGTATCAGTAAGTAGCTTACTTTTAATTATTATTATTATTTATTATTAAGTTTTATTTTATTACACATGGGAGGCACAGCTCAGAGTCACATGGACGGGCATTCAGCCATGGCAATGTAGGCATAATAATCTGTGTCTGAGGGAGGTGAAGCCACTCTGGGGATCATCTGGTGTCTCAACCAGGGCTCCCTGTTATCTCTCTGTGACGTGGAGGAAACAAACAAACAAATAAACAAACAGTAAAGCAGCAGTGATTCTGAGATTTAGTGCCCTCTCTGGTGAAAATGTGGTACTACAGGCTTATTGGCTAATACACTGCACAGTCATATTCAATATTATGTTTTTCCCCAAACCTGATTAAAAACCATTAAAATATGCAGCAGCACAAATTTAAAATAGAATTAATGCATTTTATCTCTCAATTTCAGAGTAAGAATTAGAATTGCAACTTTGAATGATACATTTCTATATAAATCAAAGATAGAAGTAGAGGTTTTACCTTGTTTATTAGCTCTTATAGTTACATAACCTTTAGAAATTGACTTAGATATCATTATTAAAGTTAAATATAAAGAATAATGCATTTTACTTTGAACTTTTTAACAATACCAAATTGAAAATCAAAACTTGATGTGACCTTGAATATCTGAATTGGAATGTGCTCCTGATTAATAAGGATACCGTATTGTGAAAAAGTTTTTGTATTTATGTTTAAGATCTTGGGCTTGGTGACTCATTAATGGTCCCATAATAGTTAAAATATCAAATTAAAATAATTGAGAATTCTGTATTTCTGTATTTTGTGTCTCTGTAGGCTCCTGATGGGAGTGGTGTTTGGGATCATCCTCATCCTGGTCTGTACGTCTTTATCTAAGGTTTTATGTAGATCCCGGTTGGATCGGCGTCAGCAGATGGAAGAAGCGGGCCGGTGGAGGGAACATAGGCTCGTCTTCATCATCCACTTTCACGACCAGAAGAGCAGCTCCACATGCTTCCACATTACAGCACGACGCAGAGCTACAACCTCCTTCTTACCACGAGGTAACTCCATCTTACTGTAAACACAGAGACTTCTTACAGAACTTCTTCACCTTCACACAGGTAAATGTGTCTTGTCTTGTTTTTCCATATTTGTGATTTGCAGTTGGACCTGAAGTCTGATGTTCCTCCTTCATATCTAGAATCTGTCTCGTATTCATTCTCCATCCAACCAGCTCTCCTACACCTACACGCCTCATTCTCACAGACAGCCAGCTCTGACCTCTCCATCCATCTCCTCCACATCATCATAGACCATCTGCAGACTGCAGGGTAAATCAAGTTTCACTAAGGTGGTGAGTGTTTGGTAGGTTCTCCCTGACAGTAGGTTGCTCTGTTTCCTTCAGTTAGGATGGAGAGTAAATGAATGAGTGTTCAGTATAAATCTTACTCCACTGTGTAGGTTAAAATCTGTTTTTGTACCAGCTGTATTTGTTTATAGGCATTAAATCAAACTTTACAGTATCTGGTTCCATCACTTCTCTGGGTGAACGGTGCCCTCGTACCCAAACCCTGCATGTTACAGTAAAGAGAACAGGACTATTTGAACCAGACCTTGTACCATCACGCTATTAAAAACACATATGACATGAGCAGAACTTTTCAGATCATCCACTTCCATACAAATCGTAAATAAGAACACCTTCTTGTCTTGTGGACTCTCTGAACCTACAACCTGATTAATTATTAACTCGATGGTGATTAACAGTTTATATATCTCACGCTGATAAGAACGTCACACTTAGAAAAGCCCGAGATTAACACAGCAACGTTTTTGCTATAAACCTGGAGATATTTGAGGTCCAAAGTTCAACATGGTGACCTATAGCTCTTAGAGGAAATAAATAATAAAAACACTCCCAATTTCTCCAGTAAATGATGGAAAAGGCTCAGTCACAGCCCATCACTTCCTCTATAAAGAGATCAGGTGATCTGCTGATGCACATTTTGTTCTGATGTACAGTAAGTGTATCAGAATTCAGACAAACATCTCTAGAACTGTTCATGACGTGGGAATGAATCATGATGGGATGTTGTGCTCAATCTGAGCCCTCAAGAGTTGAGGTGTGTCATTTAATATAAAATAAAAAGCAAACAAAAACCTGATAAAGCTTCAGAACTATAAGAGTTAAAAAGAAAGAAAAGTGAGTTTTGGAACCAGAGCATAATCCAGCTTAGAACCTAAAGAGATCAGTTTATGGTCCAAAATCCATCCGATCAGAACCTTCACTAAATGTTAATGTATGGAAGAGACATGAGGTTCAAATACTTATAAATAATGTAGCTATAAAGGGTTCACAAACTTTTCCCTTTTATCAGAGTTACACGGCACCAGGCGTTATGCAAATGTTAGATTTATTTTTCTATTATTAATACAAAGTATTGCAAGCAGAACAGGACAAATGCAGCTCTTTCTAATCTAGACATATCACTTAGAAAAACTGGAAATACCTCGGTGTATACAGGACTGAGAAAAAGTTTTGGCACCCTCGCTCATGTTACAAATGCTGTTGATTTCCAACAAATTTTTATAAAATACAGAAGCTTTGTGAGCATTAAGGATGTCCAAACCTTCTCATAAACCTGCACACTGTATAATAAATAATAAATATAAACCATAGCTGCCGATTTTCATGCTTACAGCTGTTGCATGAATGAGTTTTAAGTCAGCACACATCTGGAGATCAGAAGAAACACTTTACGGTGACGTACTGATGATTATCTACGTCTAACAAATGGGTTTTGTTATGATGCAGTAGATACAAAGGGACTTAATTCCACAGATTACATGCAGAATCTCAATGTTAAGATCACAATATATTATCATAGACTACGTTCACACCGCAGGTGAAATTAATGCAAACTTTAAATTGTAACGCCCTAAAATTAGAAGGGATTTAACGAATATGTAACACATTTACATATTAGGATGCTGATCAGAGAAACTATCAGAAGGCCAAGGTAAATTTTGGACTTGGTCGGTCTGAGCATGTGCCAACAATCTCATGAGCTTTACAAAAATCTGGCTTCAGGTGCTCATGAGGTTTTATGGTCAAATGAGACCAAAGTTTTTGGAGTGAAATCCAAACAGCAGCATACCTCCTGTGAAGCATGGTGGTGGTAACATTATGCTGATGGTGATGTAGTCAGGATTAAAGCCAAATTCTAATGATCCCAAACACACCTCCAAAAAACAAAACAACAGTCTAAGGATGGGAAGGTGAATATAATGTGAATATACCAGAGCGGCCAAGTCCGAGTCCTGGACTAAATTTGATAGAAAATATGTGGATGGGCTTAAAGAGAGCAAAACAGTGCTGCTCACCACAAAATCGGACTCAAATTGATCAATTCTGCTTTAAACAACCAGCAGATATTCCCAAATCTAGGTGGGTAGAGATCACTGTTATTCTTTTATTTGACTTTAATAACTTTTTTCTGATTACTTGAGTTCTGTAAAGGTAAAATGTGTAAATAAATCCGGTAAAAGAGGCACGGTATGATTTGGTTTGCAGTGTGAACGCGGCCTGTTTTATAATCTCTGTGATATAACACTGACTGATCATAACAATACATTTACATTTACATTGGTAGTTTATGGTTCGAGTTTAGAAGCAACATCAGCTCAGAGAACAAGACACAGCGTGAATTATTGGCAGCATCGCTCATAATCGAGACTTAAAATACAAGCTGCAGCGAGATTTTAAAAAAAGAGAAGAAATTAAATAAGGTCACAAACACACGCTGAACAGAGCCATGTAATAAAATAGAATTTGGTACAAAAAACAGCAAACGATTAGCTTTTACATTGAATATTAAGATTTACAGACTTATGCAGAAGCTGCTAAAATTACATGTTGTTTATTTTCTGAATGAAAAGAACTTACATCTGGTGTGTGAAAAAGTTTAGGCACCTTTCCGTATCATCTAGGGTTTATTTTTAAAGTCTCAAACCTGAAGTGACTTGATAAAGTGGAAGTCGTTAATTAGGGTCCTTAACGAGTGGGGCCGTCCCAGAGCCAAGAGCTCGTTTTATTAAGTGTTTTGGTTTCTTTTGCATGTAATTTCTAAGTCTGATTAAAAGCACAAATATTGTCTACTAAAGAAAATAAAATATCTGCAGCTCAGTTATTTAGACCAAGTGATCATACGAACAATCATATTTATTCCCTGCACAGTTTGAGGATAAAATGTACATTATAAATTCAAAGTAGAATTGCGAAATGACCAAATTACCACCAAACTTTAAAGTAAAACTGTGAAATAATTAATAGTCAGTTTATAATTAACCAAATTTACAGTTTTACTATGAAACTTCTCAGTAAGATCATGAAGTGGCCAAATTCCAAAAATTCATAGTACAGCTGGGACCCTTATAATAAGCAGTTCAGTTTCACTAGGAAATTCCACAGTATTAACATTTTATACCAAATAAGCCCAAACTTTTACATATTATGATAAGAAGATTCACTGTGGATTTACCTCTGTCATCTACAGTCTGAAAAGTTACATTTATACCAAGAACTTACTTATTTTACAAATTCTTAAATACTGTACTTTTCTAAAGTTCCTTATTTAACACTGATCTCAGAATAATTCTGAATTAAGATATTGTTTTAATTAATCCTGTATTTGCTTTTAGCTGTAGGGATCCTCTTACCAAGCATATGATGGCTAATAATAAGACTTTTCTTTTTTTCTTTTTATACAGACAGTGTAAATGTGGGATCTGATTAAAATGATCCAGAATTTAATAACCGCAATGCACACGCAGAATATTCTGGAAGTTCTTGTCAAAATGGGCTTATAACACAATTTATATATTATGAATTATTATTTTTAACATTATAGTTTGTGATTAAGTCTCTAAATGTGTGAGCTGTAAGTAACATTTACTGCTGTATCTCAAATCACAGTAAAATTATTACCATTCTAATGCAGAGTTTTTATTTATACAGCTGTTCAGTACCACCTGATTTTAGCTTCCTAACGTGGTCACCTTAAGATTTGAATACTTTTCACTATAAGGTGTCCCTGAACTTAAAAACTTGTTTTTTAAAGCTTACATTCTATAAAATGGCTTTAACATATTTAACATGTGACCATTTCCAGTTACACTTTGCTAAAAACAAATTTCAGTCTCCATTCTGGTTTATTACTGGTTTGGTGATAGTGGTTTAGTGGTTAGTACTGGTTCAGATCTCGTCCAACTTGTTGATCAGTGTATCCCTACACCAGCACAAACTATATTTGGAATATCATGTGATTCCAAACAGGTGATTGTAATCACGATTTGGCACCAAAGCAGCATCTACAACGACCACAAACACACTGCAGTTTTTAATCTGGATTTTCCAAACATTTTCTGATTTGGATTTGTAGAAGGAAATTTCTTTGTTACTTAGTTGGTCTAAGTGTGTGGGACTCTGGAGTAGATAAGGGCCTTGTCCTAGGGCCCAGCATTGGGAGCATGGTGGACCTGGAACTAGAACTAATTTCATGTATTCAGATTTGACTGTGCACTGAAACTAGAACAGTATGAGAATGTGGATTGAGACACAGTTAAGTCACACAAACAGATAAATAAATAATCACACAGTAATAAGAAATTACACAATAACCAAAATAAATACATAACTTATCTAATAAATTAAATTCCCATGCAAAGAAACCAAGTTTTTGATCCGATTCCTTAGAACACCCAGCTAACAGGAACCCACTGATGGACTCCGCTCAGCTTCTTTATTGCCGCCTTCAGTCCGCTGTAGGTCCCCTCCAGGCTGTCGTTTACCAGGGTCAGGTCGAAGTAATGTCCGTACGCCCGCTTAATCCTCGAGCTCTCCTCCACTATCCAGTTCAGCTCTGAATCCTGGTGTCAACAAAAGGTTCAAAATAAAGCAATACGCATCATGAGAAAGTAAGACTAAAGGAACTCTGGGCCTCGTACCGTTAGCTCTTTGGTGACCACTCCGGCCTCGATGCCCGATCTGTTCATGGCCCTCAACACCTCGGACTCAGGGGCCTCGATAAAAACCACGTACGGCAGAAACTCAGATGTTCTCAAGATCTTCAGAGACTAGAAGAACAGAAACAGAGTCCAGATTAAGTCGAGATTTTATTTATAATTTACTTAATATCAATAATCCGTACAATTTTGGACGTATCCCGTCACCCCCACCTGTGGATTGACGTCCAGGATGCAGATGCGGCCGGCCTCCACCACCTCGTGGATGGAGTCGATTTTAGTGCCGTACAGGTTCCCGTCGTACTCGCCATACTCCAGGTAACGACCCGCTTTGATGTCTGCCTCCATCTTGTTTCTGGATGTGAAGGCGTACATCCTGCTCTCCCGCTCGCCTGATTTCGGCTTCCTGGAGGTGTCTGAAAAGGCAGAAGCATTGACTGACTGACTGACTGCACTTCCTCACCTGTGCAGGAGGTGTCACTCAACTCACAAGGAATCGTGGTTCCAAAATGGTGTGGGTCAGACACCAGCAGTTTGTTCTTCAGGCTGCGCCGCCCGACTCCCTGAGCGCCAATCAACACCAGTGTCTTCCTCCTAAACGGAGGAACCCGAGCCACCTCCTCATAGATCATCAGCTCATGCATGTCAAACTCTGAGGGAAGAGAAAGTGGGAGGAGCCTCCAATTAAAAAAAATCACAGCATGTCATATGGCCGGGGGGGGGGGGGGGGTATGCTATAAGTGGGGTTAATAAATGTTCTGCTGTCTCTCTCACTAATCCACTTTTATAATTATAGCTGAGATTGGGTGCTGCCATTTTCCCACCTGTATTCTGACAAATCCCGCCCCCTGCGTTATGACTGGCTAGTAGCTCTTACTTTTAGGAATAATTTTCGTGTTTTAAGAAGCATCTCACTCTTTTGTAGATCTTATTTAAAGGAATGTTGTATTTAATGTTTTAGAGATGTTTATTTTAAAGGTATTTTTTAAAGTATTTCTAGTGTTATATTTTATTTTAAGTTTATTTTAAAGTTATTTTCCAAAGTATGTTTAAGTTTTGTAAGGTATAGACTGATTATTAAGTTATATAAATGTCATTTAAATGTTTTATTTTCTAGGATAAATTAAAAAAGTTAAAAAATAATTTTATGTTAAGGTAATTTAGGGTTATTTAAATATGTATAAATGTATTTTAGGGCTATTTTAATTTTATTTTAAGATTATGCATTCATTTTTTTAAACTTCCTTTTAGATTCCTTGAATATGACATTGTAATGTACTGTATTTTAGGTTATTTTAAGATTATATATTCATGATTTTAAGGTTATTTTAGTTTTTTTAAGACTATACTGATGTGTTTTAAAGCTATTTTAGGTTTAAGATTATGTAATATATTTACATTTTTTTCGATACATTTTTATTAATGTATTTTAGGGTTTTTATGATTATGTACTGTATTTAAGGATTATATTAAAATTATATATTAATGTTATTTTAAGGGTTTGTTTTTAAAAGAATATTTATTAATGTATTTTAAAGTTATTTTTAAAGCTAGTTGTATTTATGCATTTTAATGTTATTTTGAGGTTCTTTTAAGAACATGTATTAGGTAATTTAGTTTTTTCTTTTTAACATTAAGATTATATATTCATTATGTATTCTTTTTTTCTTTATTGTATTTTAGGCTTATTTTAAGATTACATATTAACCTGCGTTCTTAGTGGTGAGATACATCATTTTCTTTTTCTTCTTTCCTCCTATGCTGCTACACAGAGTCCCTGAAAGGCAGAAACGTCCACTTAAGTCACACTTCTTACTTTCTTTTTCACATACAAAATAAAATAAGCTCTATGATACTATAAATTAAACCAGTAGCCAAGCTTAAATCAACTGCGAACAGGGCGCCACCTGCTGGTGAAAGTTCCATGTCTCTCTTAACGAAAGCCTTCCTCTTTTCCTCCAGCAGTTGACTGGGGATGAGGCCTGCACTTCCTCCTTCAAAACGGCGAGCCTGCAGGACACACACACACACACACACAGACACACACACACACACACACACAC
>JAVSBU010333956.1:0-11071 GCA_033118015.1 Loricariichthys derbyi | reverse complement strand
TGTGTGTGTGTGTGTGTGTGTGTGTGTGTGTGTGTGTGTGTGTGTGTGTGTGTGTGTGTGTGTGTGTGTGCAGATACTTACCGTTTTCTCATCTACTATTAGAAATCATCAAAAGCATGTTGCCCCGCCCACGCCGCCTGCTGCTATTGGTCAATCCGTTCAGTGGGCGTGGCCAGGCCATGCAGTGGTGTCAGACGCACATCCTGCCCATGGTTCGAGAGGCGAACATAAGCTACAACCTCATACAGACGGGTACCTACTCCTCCAGACTTATTTCTATATTAAGTGCTATTTATTTAATCAGTGTTTCTGTTTTTAATATTTGACAGTATTTTTAATACTGATCAAAATGTTTGATTCAGTTTTTCCTTTTAAATGAATTTTCTGTGTAAAATAAATACATTTTTTAAATATGGTGTATTCAAATTTTTCTAAATATTCTTTCTTTATTTTGAGGTTTTTAATTATTTCTGTTACACTTTTGTAGTCGACGATTGTTAATATGTATAAATTTACTTTTATTTATAGTTTATAATGACTACAGTTTTAAAAGTAATTTTAATCAGTTTTTCTATTAGATAAATTTACAATATATTTTGTAATAAAATAGCGTGTTTGGTGTTTGTATAAAATAGTTCATTTGTCAGTATTTTAAAAAAAGTTATGATTTTAATTTGTAATTTATGATTACTTTATAAACTTGAAACTTAGAAATATAAATAATAAATGTTTAACCCATTGCTAATTGGGTAATTTTGTTAATATTTAATTATATTTATTTAATAATTGATTTTTAATTAAAATCAATTATTAAACTATTGTTTGTGTTCATGTCTTATTTATTTTACTTTAAATTAGCTTTACCAGATTAATTGGATAACTTGTTAACATTTAAATTATTTACATTTTAGTTTTAATTTACTTTTTTTATTTTGGATGTGTTTCTATTTCACTCATTTATTTGTTAAGTAAACTTTTAGCATTTTAATTGGGTAATTTGTTACTATGTAACTTTTCAATTTATTTTTAATTATTACTTTTTAAATTTTCTGGATATTCTATTTATTTTTTATTTACAGCTTATTTTTAATTATCTTTTTGTTTGTTTATTTAACGATTTATTAAATAATTTTTATGAGTTCAGTTGGATAGTTTGGTATTTAAATTACCTTTTTACATAATTTTAAATTATTACAATTTAATTTGTGTATATGTATATTTTGATTATTTATTTATTTTTATCATTTAATTTGTTTTGTTTGTGTGTGCACATTTTATTTATTTATTTACCATATTATTTGGTTAACTTGGTGATTTTTAAAAGTACCGTTTAATTCTGTCTATTGCTGTTATTTTAAGAACCTTTGCAATTTATCCTGTAATTTTAGTTCTGAAAGTCTGTTTATTTGCAATTTACTAAATAGATTTTACTTTTTTTTTAATTCTTTTTATTATTTTTTCTAATTATACTTTTTTGTGTTTTTTTATCCCTTTAAAATTTACAAATATTGGATTATTATAATGTTTGATAATTAATTTATTAAAGCTACTGATTATTGTTTAAATAAATGTATACGTTTTTTAAACTGTGTATGTGTTGTGGTGTGTGTTTCAGAGCGTCCGAATCATGCCCGTGAGCTCATCAGTGACATTTCTCTGCATGAGTGGGACGGCATCGTTATCATTTCAGGGGACGGGTTACTGCATGAGGTAATCATCCTGTACAATCAATTAACTTATTCAAATTAGTTTAACTTATACAAATGACTCCATCAGCCAATAAGAACACAGCATTGAATTGAAACTGGGCTTAATAATTAAGCACTGATTCAAGGTTTAAATGTTTTCTAATTAACATGATGTCTGTGGTTAATTACTGAGCTTTATCTGAGCTTGTGGGCGTATCTGGTGACCTCATTTAGGGTGTGTGATTCTTCTCACCAGGTGATTAATGGTCTCATGGACAGGCCGGACTGGGAACAAGCAATAAAAACTCCAGTGGGGATTTTACCTTGTGGGTCTGGCAATGCGCTCGCTGGCTCCATTAACCACTATGCAGGGTAAGAAACTCACTTGGACTTATAGTAGCTTCACCTTTATCCATTCACCCGGTCTATATTATACCTGCACTAGCTCACCTGGAGCTTGGCCTTACCTCTATTTCCAGTGACTAAAAAGACCTTTGCAGCGTATCTCACCTGCACCTGTGCTAACACACCGGACCTTATTTCTTCCTCAGATATGACATGTGCCTTCGAGAGCCTCTCCTGCTCAACTGCTGCTTCCAGCTTTGCCGGGGTGGAGTCAGACCTATGGACCTGGTCTCTGTGACAACAAGCTCCTCCTCATCTTCCACGTCCTCCAATCAGAACGGTCAGCCCCCGTCAGTGAGGCGACTCTTCTCCTTCCTGTCGGTGGCGTGGGGCTTCGTGTCGGACGTGGATATCGAGAGCGAGCGATACAGGGGGCTCGGCTCTGCTCGCTTCACTCTGGGGACGCTTGTGCGTTTAGCATCCCTGCGCTCCTACAAGGGTCGTCTGTCCTATTTACCCCCTGGCCCCGGAAGGTCAAATCCCACCCCAGACACATCTTTGCAGGCTCCGCACCGCCCCCTGTCGCGCAGCATCACCGAAGGACTAGAGGGTTACTGCAGGATGCCGATACATCGGACCTGCTCTGATATGGGCCTCAGTGAACAGAGGAGCCTACAAAATGGGGACAGGCAGCGAGAGAGGGAGGAGCGGAACAGAGAGAGGGCGAGGAGGCGAGGGAGGCGAGGGAGGGCGAGGGGAGGGGGTGTGGTGAGGGCGAGCAGCCTGGCTGAGGATAGAGAGAGGGAGATGGAGGCGGAGGAGAGGATGGAGGGGACGTCGGGATCGAGCACGGAGTCAAACAGAAATGGAGATGTTAAAGAGGTGGATGAAGGAAGGGAGGTGGAGGAGAAGATGGAAGGAACATCTGGATCCAGTCCGGACTCAAATGAAGGAATTACTGGGAACGGGGAGGAGGAGGAGGAGGAGGAGGAAGGGAGCACAAGCGACACATGGAATGGGACGAGGGATTCAACTGACGAGTACGAGCTGGACGATGAAAAAGACACGAACGACTCTGAGGAAACCTCGCCGCATCCCGATCAGCAAAAGGAACTTTGCAAAAACTCTGATTCCACTGGCCAGATTGCCACCGCCTTTTTCAGCCGGCCAATTGCGGCGGATTCTGAACCAGAGCCGGATCCTTCAACCTGCCAGCAAGACGATGAGGATCTCCCTGGTACCTTCTTCTGTCGCGATGCCTTTCCTGTGGATCCATCTCGGGAGAGATCGCTCACCATCTCATCTCCTTTCCGCCGTTCGCGCTTCTCCTCCAAACCCAAAACCTCTGTGGACCAGAACCATAACCAGAAACAAGCCGGTTCTAAGCCACGCCCACTTTCCCTGTTACACCAGTCCCATTCTAACTCCCTGCCACCAAAGCTAACGCCTCTTTCCATGTCACTGTCCCCAACTCCTCCCTCATCGCCATCTAGCATGAGTCAGCGTGGCAGTCTACCAAGCTCCGCCTCTTCATCGTCCTCTTTCAGCTTTGATCTTGCAGAGTCTGCGGGGCCTCTTAAGCCCCGCCCGCCTCTCTCCTCCCCCATGGATCCACCCCCTATAGATGATCTTTTGCCTCCGCTCGACCAGCCTCTGCCCACTCGGGACTGGGTGACAATCGAAGGTGACTTTGTCCTTGTCCTTGCCATATACCAGTCTCATCTAGGTGCAGATCTTTTCGCGGCACCTCATGCCAAATTTGATGACGGACTCATCCACCTGACGTTTGTCCGGGCGGGGATATCGCGGGCGACGCTGCTCCGGCTCTTCCTTGCAATGGAGAGGGGTGCTCACCTGTCATTAACGTCTCCATATGTCAGCCATGTTTCGGCTCGAGCTTTTCGGCTCCAGCCGCTCTCGCCGCGAGGGACGCTCACCGTGGACGGAGAACTCGTACCCTACGGGCCCCTGCAGGCTCAGGTAATAAATGACTGATATTCTGTCAGTTTGTTGCATTGACTAATTGGAGTGTATTAATGCCTCAGAACTCTACCTGTACCTGCTCACCTGGCCTCATTTGATACTAATCACCTGACCTCAATTAACCCTGTATTTGTTAACTCACCTGACATCAATATCTCTGTTAACTAAGCTGATATGAACTGTAGTTACTCACCTGGAATTACTGTTATCTGTATTAATTCAGGTGGCTTTATTTTAAGCATAGCTGAGTGAATTGTTCTGCCCCTTGCCTCGGTAACTCAACTGGGCTTAAACTGATATTAATTAATCAGGGATAACCTGTACTAACATACCTGGTTTACCCAAGTCATACCTCCGGAGTCATCAGTTCTTTTATAAGGTGCTAACTAAAATTTGTATAGTGTGTACCTGAATTAACTCACCTGGCATTAAACCAATGTTTAGTAGCTTACCTGTACTGACATACCTGCCCTACCCTTCTCCATAGGTAAAGTTCTTGTCTTGCATTTACCTGAATTAAATCACCTGGCCTTAAACTGATTTTTTACCAATTTATGCCTGTCCTTAACTGTATTAACATAACTGTCCTACCCCAGTCCTCAGTCCTTCTGTGTACTAACTGACCTTATATACCGTCCCTGATATTACCTGCACATACCTGTGAACATACCTGCCCATGACATGTTAGTTCTCGATGTCCACCTGGCTCCCATTTGGGTTTTTGTCGATACACATTGGTTATTAAATAAGGTGAATATTGTGCACTTTTTAATTATGTTCTTTTGTAAAATTAATTTGATTAATTACTTTGTGTTTGCCATCTTTTCTGGCAGGTCCATCCGTCCATGGCTCGTCTGATTGTGGGAGATGCGGAGGTGAAGATCACCAGATTGTGACCTGCTGAGATTTGAATTTAATGAGGACATTTAAGAAAAAAGAAGCACGCTAATTGGAGAGTAGCCGTATCATTCATTTAGAGCACTAGCTTTTTTCCTGATTGATTGACGGATTTAGCCTGAGCCGCTCATGACCGGGGTCGCCTGCTGGCTCGACGATGAAAGGGAAATTAAAAGAGATTTTTAAATGTGAAGTGACACTTTGCGAGTGCACTTGACGTTTCAGTCTTATTGCCTTATGGGAGAAAGATGTTTTGGAAATGCCTGAACCCTTCCCCCTTTGGCCCCGCCCATGTGTCGGTCTGCTTTGGCCTTGCGTAGACGGTCAGAGCTTTGACCTTATGGCCTTTTCCTTCTTGTTTCTTGTGACACTTGCCTTGTAGAAGCTATAAAGCCTCGTCTTTTACCGTCCTCCCCCTCCTTTTTCAGAGAGGAATGTAAACCACGCCCCCTTCTTAACTACCTTCTGTCCCCTGCCAGTCAACGGCGGCTCCTGATGGCCAAGTCCATGATGGTTGTTATCTCCGTCCCTTAATGAGACAATAAATATTTAATAATAATAAATAAGTCCTAGATCCAGCTTCTTTAGATAAGGAACAGTCTAGATCATAGTTGATCAGAAATAATAATATAATTGTAAAATGAACCTATTTAGAGGAGAACTTTGCATCGTTTACCTAGAAGGAAACTTTTTTCCTTATCATAGCATGATCAGTAGAGACGCACTGAAAGAGAACAGAGGTTAACGTCAGGCTTAGGCAGAGAACAAACGGCACTTTGGTGTCAAGTCTGCTGGACCTTCTCTGAAACTCAGATGGGTGGAGCCTCTGGTGAGGCAAAACGGATGGCACCGGAACTCGACCCTAATCCTAATACGACAAGTTGATCCACAGGTCTCACCTCACCAGAGGTGAGATATAAGCCTCATGCGTAGTTCCTTTCCTGTCTGTGGGTCGTGTTCAGCATCTTGAGGAGACTCTGTTTCCTGAAATGCCTTCCGGGGTGAGCGATCCTAAAGAAGGCTGTCGGACATCAACATTTTCTGGTATTTTAACCGGTCTAACATTGTGCAACTCCAAATAAGAAAATGTTGGGATGGTATTGAAATAAAAATGGTGTTCCTTACAATTTTATTGCAGACAGTATGAACCCGAGATCTACAATATAGAGTTACATTCACAAACCCCACTTACAACGTTACTGTGATAAAATGAAGCCTTATGTTATGTTAGAACCACAGATAGAAACAGGAATTGCAGGCAATTAAATTATGAAATATCTTGGTTCATACTGTAACAATGTAAGAAACACTGTACGGTTATTTAATTTGCATTTTCCATACCGTCCCAGCTTCTGATTTGAGGTGGTTCTGGGTTGCTCTTGCTATAAGTAGTGGATACATGAATTCTTAAGATGTGATTTTTCCACATAGCGAGTGACCTGCTTGATAATAATTGTTAAAACAATGATTAAGATATTATTGTAGACGATGCGTATCGCACACCCCGAGATCTGTCTGCTGTTCTGCCTCTCCAGAGCCTTTTTTTATAGGGGCTGATCGAGTCATTTCTTTTGCAGCACTTTTTATAAAACGCTTGGGCGCCGTCCTATCGCAAAAACGTCCGTGTCTAACCTTTAGTACATTTCTTGACAGTTGTACGGCGTTTTGCGTCTCATGTCTATAATGTGTGCATTAGGTGACGTATCCCTGTAGAGCGCCGTCTCAAAAAATAGCAAACCTGAAGTGACGATAGCAAGGAAAAAAACCCTAAATGTGACGAGGAGGATATTTTGGGAGGAACAAGACTGTGACCTAGCCTCCTTAATCAGTCTAGATGTTATATGTAAGGCTTAAAGTTTTAATTCGCTGCAGCGCTGATGAGGACAATAATATAAAACGCTGATCCTGTAGGACTTTTATTTTGATATATTTAATATATGAAGAAGCATCTGCCTGATTGTTGAAGTGAGAGCATGCAGCTACACCTTTAATCCCATATAAAAATGCGATGGGATGAAGCAGATGGTCAGGATTAAGCTGAAATTTTGGGGCACTAACTTATTTATGCGCTGAGTGAGAGCTGAGCGTTTATAGGAAGATTTACAGAAACTCTAAACTCGTTTATGAAGGAATAAACACTTCTCTCAGAGGGACCATTACAGCTGTAAACTGAACGGATCTGAACGTTTCATCCGGAGCACTGACGCTCGCCCCTCACCTCATGATGCCAGTAGTCCTGTGTGTAGAAGTTTGGAATTACAGTGTAATATTCAGTCACTAATGTTGAAGGATAAATAAATCAGATATACCATCTACATTTAATACTCCTGTATCAAACGTCTCTCATTTATAAACTCGACTTTAAGTGTTTCAAATGTTTTAATCTGAATCCGGTCTAATAACCAGTTACACCCCCATCTCACCCCTGTGCTGACCAGGGTTCGAGTTTACACAGTGTCTTAAACCCTCCACCTATGGGAGAGGCAAAAGACCCCAAAACCCTGGCCAGGAAAAGGCTGGGGAATTAAATATGGAACAGAAAAATAGCATGGAAAATGTATAATAATAATTACTAATATAAATAATAATTATAAAATATTTACACGTTATATATTAAACTAGATTTATTTAAATCTAGTAGTAGTTATAATATTTTAAAGTAAAAAAATGCAACTTCACAATAATAATGAAAACATAAGGCAGTACAAAATATTAGATAATAGAATAAAATATTTAAATTACTACCAATAGTAAAATAAAATATTAAATGTCAATTACTGAATAGTAGAATAATAAAATTAAAACAGTCACTACTATTACTAATAATAGTAAAAAAAAGTAAAAACTACAAATGTATACTAATAAAATATTAAATGTTAAATATTTAAACTGTTAGTAGTAATATAGCCAATTTTTAAAATTGCTATTATAAAATCTTAAATAAAATCATAAAATAGTTAAGCTTACTACTAATAGCAAAGCACAAATGTATAATATTAAATGTAAAATGTAGTACCAGTATAAATTTATGATAGAAAATGTTTAATAAAAATATCAACTGTTGGTAATAGTAAATTATACCAATGTATAAAAATATTAGAAATGAGTTAATGAATTTAACTGTTAAATTATAGAATTGTATAATATTATTCTTAACGATTATAGTAAATGTCATACATATTTTATGTTAACGTAAAGATGTACATATAATTATCAAGTAAAAATATTTTTATAGAGATTAAATTATAATAAAACTAATAATACTGTAAAACTAGTTAAATAGAAATAATAGCAATCATATTAAAATAATAGATAAAATTATAGTGTAATATATCGCAATAAAATTATAGTGAAATAAGTAGCAGAAGTAAAATGTTAGATGTTAATAAAGGGTTAAATTATTTAACTATAATGGTCAAAAATTATATATTTTAAAACAACAATGGCAATTATATAAATATTTAAAATAAATGTAGTTCTAATTAAAATAATACTGTAAATAGTAATAAATGGTGAAATATAAAATTTTATATAAAAATAACATTTTAGCAAAGCATCTGATTATGGAACATTATTGAGCTGTTTTTTTTTTTTTTGTTTGTTTGTTTTTTTGTTTTTTTTAATAATCAGTCCTTTTTCCCGTCTGTCTGAACGCCGCTGCTGCTGTTTTCCGGCCTCCAAGTCAAAACAAAATATTTGTACCATTGGAATGTGGGTAACATTTTTTGGAATGTGGGTAATTATCAGAAACAGGAAGTGACCTCACTGGCTGCGATTGAGTTGACTTCCTGCCAGGAGCCGACTCTCATTGCTGCAGGAGCCTGAGACATCTTGGAATCTCCCTGTCCTCATGGAGCAAATACCTTGGCATCCCTGAGTAAGAATGTTTGGTGGATTCCTCTAAGTGTAAACAATTGACAGAACAAATGTAGAAACCTCAGCACCTTTAATGGGTAAAGAACCAGGGATTAAAGGCCAAATAATGAGATTCAAACTCTGATATTAAACAACAGAAATTTGAGCCAATACTCAAAAGTTCAACCATATGCTGCTGCAGTTTTAATGGGATTGTCCATTATGTAACACAGGGTCTAAATCGAACAACTCAAACCTCACCTCACCAGAGCGTGGATACAAACCAGGGTAGCTCAGAAGCACAACATGGATTCTTATTCTGTCTGGGGAGGTGAGTTTGGCTTGTCAAGTGGTTGTTACCCTGCTTATGAAGCCATAAAGAGCAGGAGGGGTTAGGTGTCCATAATGACTGGGTAGGGTCAGGCAACTGTGATGAAATGATCATTTACCCATAATGACCTAGAAGGTTAAGGGCACCTTTAAAGCTCAGGTAATGACCAGGAAGGGTTGGGCAGCTGTAATGGCTGGGAAAAATCAGGAGCCTTTAATGACCAAGGAGGGACCAGCACCTTAACAAGTGGAGTCAGGGGTTTGTGAAGACCAGGAAACATCAGGCACCTATAATGATCAGGGAGGGTGAATGCACTCATAACGACCAAAGAGAGTCAGGTTCCTTTAACAGTCGGGTGGGGTGAGGCATCTGTACCGACCAAGAAGGGTCAGGTGCCTTTAATAGTCAGGTAGTGTGGGGAACTCATAATGAAGAAGAAGGGTCAGAAGCCTTTAATGTCCAAGGACAACTTAACAAGTGGGTACGGTCAAGGGCCTGTAACAAACAGTAAGGTTCAGTCACCTTTAGTGACTGGGATAGGTCACCGCCTATAACGACTGGGTAGGGTGAGACATTTGTAACGACCAGGGGAGGGTAAGATGTTTGTAGACTGTCAGGGTTTCCGTTCATCTCTCTGTCTGGTTTTCTGCCTCATAATAGGCTTTGAAGTCTCAGTACACGTCACTATTAGTTTACTTTATCACCATAATCATTTTGTTGGCTCCTTGTTTATTTTTATGATAATCTTTATAAAAACTTGTTGCGTTTCAGTTCCTGCAGATGTTGTGTAACAAATTTAGATTGAAATTACTCAAACTCCATTTGATGAGTGAATTCCAAAACATTGGCTTTGTAGATGTTATCACAGACCTGCGTTTATCTGGTTTTCTTAGTCGTTTCTGTTATCTGCTCTCCTGGAGGACTTTGTTTTGTCTCAAAGATCAGAGTCCATGACAACAATAAAACCCACAATGCATTTTACCATCCCAGCATCCTCCTTATCTCAAGCTCTCTGAACAAAGAAGCAGATCTTCAGTGGCACATCCTCCTGTCACAGTGCATCCTGGTGACGAGATCAGTTTACTAGGTTCCCACTGTTGGTGCCTCACCTGGTTGGATTTTATCATGTAGAACTTATTTTTTCCTCTACAGGAAATAGATAAGGAAGAGCATCTTTCAACAAACAAACAAACAAAAGATGATTCAGTGATGAATGTGAAAGAAGAGAACCGTGGACGGCAAAGAAAACAAACAAAAAATGGATCCTCGATGAAATCATGCTTCACATTTCACCAGATAACCAAAACTGAAAGAGATGCTTGGGACAGCTGAAGGGAAAATAAGAAGAGTTAAAACAGCGGCCAGGCAGCATCACGAAACCTGAAGTTCCAGAAGGAAGAAGATTCTGGAGAAACATGATCCACCAGGAATCACAATCAATTTGATGGGACTCAGTAATAATAAATAATAGCGTCTCAGTTCTGCTTCTGTGTTTGTTTTATACCATAATCACCTGTCAAGAACCTGATGACCCAAGACATCTGCTCTCCTGAACCATTTGGTAATTTATGGATGGGTTACAACACCTTAAAATCATCCCTATGACAAACGGTGAGCCAATGTGTGGATTTAAAAGTTATGTGATCACTTTTAGGAGAGCAAAATGGAGGACAAACTTCAAACCAAGCATTCAATAAATTTAGCAAAGAAAAATTAGAAGTGAAGGTGGTACAAGTAACCAGCCCCCTTGGAAAATACAATACTTGTGGGGTGATGGCTGAAAGCAAAAGAGGAGAATGTGCTAAACCCACAGAACCTCCATCTAAAGCAGATTGAAGTAACAGCTGTTATATACCAATGTTACGACAACTTTGTTTTAAGGATGTCATTCACTTTGAAGATTCTCAGTCGTCCAGGTCATAGTAACAGTGGGTGGTTGAAGAGAGCAACTGGACTTGCTTGAAATTCTTGA